>OY728138.1:1826771131-1827091131 GCA_963277665.1 Viscum album
AAGGAATTTGGTGGGTTCTGATCTTTTGAGTTTTTAAGTTAAACATTCGGATTTAAGAGAAAGTGAATATGAAAAAGTTACATAAATAAGTTAAAAATACCAACATGTAAAAAGACCATTACGAAAATTTATGAAATAAATCATACCTTCAGGATTGATAGAAAAATTATTCATAATGAGGAAAATTCTTTTTGAAAAACATTATATTCTAGAAAATTTAAAGCTAAATTTGATTATGGAAATTATGATTACGAAGTATTTGACTAAAAATAATTTGATAGTGAAAATTTTTGATTAAGATACAATTTTGTATAAGGAAAAGAAAAACATTGACCAACAAGACAATGTATTCCCCCTATGAAAAAGAGTTTTTTTACTAAAAGAACATAGGTTTAAACAAGAAGTTAATATAGAATATTGCATTAGATTTATCATTTATAACATTTTTTAATTTATTCAAATCAATCAGAGGGTATAGATTTTGAGAAAATATCATCAAGTTGATCTTGAATTCTAATAAATTGAAGAATTATAACTCTTTTTTGAGCTTAATACCTAAAAAAAGTGATGCCTAATATCTATATGTTTTGCATGAGAATGACGTGCATGATTTTTACATGGGTAAATGACACTAGTATTATAACACAATATTTGTGTTTTAGTAAAAATCATACCATAGTCTGTGAGTGTGTGTTTCATACACAACACTTGAGAACAACAACTTCCAGCTGTAACATATTCAGCTTCAGCAGTGGAAAGTGCTACTAATTGTTTCTTTTTGAATGACCAAGAAACTAATGAATCTCCTATGAAATTAAAATTTCCTGATGTACTTTTCCTATCCATTCTATATCCACCAAAGTCAGCATCAAAAAAACTTTTAAAAAATCACTTCCAGAAGTATAAAAGATTCCTAAATCCATGGTTCCTTTTAAGTAGTGAAAAAATATTTTCACTACCTTTAAATAAGATTCCTTAGAATTATATTGATATATTGAACCTAAGAATACTAAAAATATTATGTCTAGATGATTAGATTTCAAGTATACTAAACATCCTATCATACTTCTAAATGATGTTTGATCTACTAGTTTCCCAGCTTTATCAAGATCAAGTGAATTTGAGGTACCTATGGGAGTACTAATACTCTTAGTGTTGTCATATCCATACTTTTTAAGAAGATCCTTAATATACATATGTGGTAATATATATGTTCTTTATGGTTTTTTAGAAATTTAAAAACCTAGGAAAAATGTAAACTCACCCATCATACTCATTTATAACTGAGATTACATTATCTTCACAAACTAATCGGATAAAGATTTCTACGTTAAACCAAATATAATGTCATCAACCTAAATTTGAACAAAAAAAATATTTTTCTTATATTTATTTATACAGTGGTATGGATCAAAATTTCCCTTAACATATTCTTTCTGTAACAAAAATCATGTAAGTTTATCAAACTAGGCCTTATGAGATATTTTAAGCCCATATAAAGCTTCAAGAAGTTTGAAATAAATTTCAGGAAGTTTTCTATCTTAAAAACCAGGAGGTAGTTAAACAAAAACATCCTCATGAACAAATCCATTAAGTAAAGCACATTTATCATGCATTTTAAAAGTTTAATTTTGAAGAATTCTGCAAAGGATAGTAGAATACGAATAGATTCAAGTCTAGCTATAGGAGCTTAGGTTTCTTCATTGTCTATTATTTCATGTTGATTAAATCCTTTAGCAACTAATCTTCCCTTATTTCTTAATATGACTTCATTTTTATCACACTTATTTTTTAAGACCCATTTTACTCCAATAACAGATGTTTACTTAGGTCTTTCAACTAAGGTCAAAACATTATTCCATTGAAATTTATTTATCTCATCTGTAATGGATTTTATCCAATCATCATCACCTAGAGCTTCATCAGTGCTTTTTGGTTCCAATTTAGAAAGGAATGATAGAGGTTCTACATCATTTCTTAAGGAACTTATAGTCCTTATTGGTTGATTTACATCACCAATGATACTATCACTGGGATGATTCATAAGAAAAAATTGATTTTGGTTTTGTAAAACCTGTTCATCTAAATATGGTAGGAAATCTTTTGGAGTAAATGATTTAGAAACATTTTCTTGACCATTTTCCTTATTAGAAGGATCTTCTATCAAGGGTTGATAATCTGTTTTTAAAACACATCCGACGATGTAGGTTGAGGTTGTTAAAAAACAAAAGGATTAGTTTCATTAAATTTAACATGTAATGTTTCTTCAACAGTACAAGTATTTTTTATTAAAACTCTATAATATATTGAAGTTGTGGAGTAGCCTAGGAAAATTCCTTCATCAGATTTGGGTGCGAATTTATGGAAATTATATTTAGTATTCAGAATGAATGCCTTTTATCCAAATACCTCTAAGTAGGAATGTATAGGTTTTATACTATTTTCTAAATCACAAGGGGTTTTATTAAGAAAAGGTCTAATCAATACTTGATTTATAGTATGACAATCAGTACATACATCTCCTACCCAAAAATGTTTAGCTATGGAATATTCACTCAACATGGTTCTTGTTATATCTTGATGAATTTTATTTCTTCTTTCACCAACACTATTTAGTTAAGGGGTTCTTGTGGCTGAGAATTTATGAATAATGCATTTTCTACTACAAAAAGTTTTAAAATTAGAATTTTAATATTCTCCTCCATGATCACTATGAATAGTTATCAATGGAAGGATTTTCTCAATTGTAAATTGGGCTTTAAAAATTTTGAAATAATAAAATGATTCAGATTTCTTTACTAGAAAATAGACCCATGTAAATCTAGTATAATCACGAACTAGGAAAAACACATAATATTTTCCTCAAATGCTTCCAGTTTGTGCTGGACCCAAAAGATCCATATTCACCAACTGTAATGAATTAAAAGTTGAGACTTCACCAATTTATTTAAATCTTGATTTATGTTTCTTTCCATATTGATAAACATCCCAAACTTTTAAAGAATCATGTCTATGCTCTAGCAGATCCTTGACAATTCTTTTCTTAGAGAGTTTACATAAGTTCCTAAGGTTAAAATTTCCTAATATTCAATTCCATAACCATGATGATCTTCCATTTCTCTAATACATGGTTGATCTTGGCTCTTAACATCTTTTATGATTAGTGTGTATACATTCTGTTACCTGTGGGTAGAAAGAATAAACTCTTCCTTGTAATTGTTTACTAAGCACTTATCATTCCAAGAATTCACAGGGTAACCTACATCACATAATTGAATTTTGCTAATGTGGTTGTGCTTATGAGGATTAACAAATAAAACATTTGAAATCAATGTTTTTTCAAGAAGAAAAATGTCACCAATACCAATAATTTCTCTCTTAGCATTATCTCTGAAAGTTACTTTTCCTCATTTCGTCTTGATTATATTTTCAACGAATTTTTTGTTACCTGTCATATGCTGGGAACATTCACTATCCAGGTACCATGTATTGCTATTGGTACTTTTTTTTTCAAAAAATCAGAGTGTTAGACTGTTAGAACCCAAACATTATTGGATTCTGAAATTTCAGAAATCCAAATTTTATGTATCCAAATTTTCATAGAAAAATAAGATTTATAAAAACTAAAAGACTGAGTTTTTTTCAAAGAACAATTTTTTTCCCAATGACGACCACACTGACATTTAGTGAAGAATAGATCACTTTGAGGAAAAATATAATAATTAATAAAAACTGGTTTAGAATGAGTATAACCAACTCCATAATTATTCTTTAAATGTCTAATTTGGGAATAAATTTTATCAAAATTTTCTATAACCTAAGTAAAGATTGAAAAACACTTCCTCAAGGTAAATATATCTTACTTTATTTTAATAACCATGATTTTTCCCCCAAAAACATTACTTATAGCACCAGATTTAGTCTCTAAAATATTTTTCTTAGAAATTAAATTTTCATGATACTTAGAATGTTTATTCTTATAAGAATTATCTTCCTCACAGATTTTGGAAATACTTTGAAAATCATAAATTTTCTTATCATGATCTTTAGTAAGATCTGATACTTCTTTAGTAAGAATAGAAATTCTATAATTTTCTTAATCAAGCATTTTCATGAGTTTAGAATTTTTATTCTCAAAATCCTAGAGAACCTAGATACTTCTTCATAATTAGTTAATGTATTATCTTTATCAGAATAATATTCTTCATCTGAAGATTCATAATATTTTTTATCATTATAATTTGTATTTAAGGATACATTAGTTATGGATTCATCATTGTGTTCCTTTACTATTAGACAATGATTTTTAATAGGTAGCTTGGATATAAGACCAATATTCTTCTAACATGAAGATTCATACTCTGAGGATTCATCAGATGAGTCTCAAGCACTGGCACTCTAGGTGTCATTGGCTTTCAAAACATTCTTAGCTTTATCCTTGTAGTACTTCATTCTAATTCTGTCAGAAATATTTTTCTTTCTATCATTTTTCTTAAGCACAGGACAATCCAGCCTTATATGCCCTCCTATTTTACATTCATAACAAGTCAATTACGAGTCTTTCTTGTCCTTTATTTCTTTATTCTAAAACCTATACTGAATATCTTTCTTCCCAACTATCTTGTTCATCCTTCAATCAAGAAGAGCTAGTTCATTCTCAGAATGTTCACTTTCACTTAATTCAAATAAAATAGTGACATTATTTGACTTGGATCATGTAACTCTTTTAGGAGTCTTGGATTTTTTTTGGTAAAGGCTATACTCCCATTTCCATTCTTCTTCTTATTCATGTCAGTATCTCTTTTCATTTTTGTCTCATATTGAAGAAGAGTTCTGAAAAACCTCATCAAGAGTAATTTGGGATACATTCCTAATCCCATCATTAGTAGTTCTCTTAAATTCCCACTCATTAGTCATGATATCTATAATCTTGTCCACAAGTACCTCATGATATAACCCTTTTTCACCCATTGATTTTAAATTGTTAACAATAGTCATAAACCATTGTTTTGCCTTGAAAACTGGTTCTCCATAAAGAAATAGAAATCCCTGATATTATGCTCTAAGCATAGCTCTTATTATTTCTATATCCTTAGATGTACCAAAATGTGTAACATCCAATTTTTTCAAGATACAGTTAACAGCTTCACAGGATAAAATCTGACTATATATATTCCTAGTGAAGGAAAAAATAAAGAATTGTGTACCATGTAGTTTAGTTGATATTATGACTTTTCTTGATTAGTGAAAGTTTTGTCTTCCTTATCAAGAATCAAGTAATATTTATTCAGCATAAAAAAGTTTTCAACTACAGTATTAAAAAAATTCTTCATATGACCTCTCCAATATTTATATTCATTCTCATCAAATATATGTGGTCTAGTAGGATTAATATTTTCAATCGAACCAACATTCATTTTTCACATCCAAAATAAATTTCATTACACAAAAACTTGTTAATAGTAAATGTTTGTAAACCAGAATAAAAATTCTAATGATGGAAAATATATAGTACAATAAAAACATGAGAAAGAAAACTTATATGTGAATATATGTATTTCAGAGACCTCCTCTGATACCAATTGTTGTATCAAAATATGAATGTAGATGCTCTGATACAAGATGGGGTGATTTATATGTTTAAAAACATTGGTTTTTAACCTTAAGGAAAACTATGTTTGAAAAAGTCAAACAAGGTAAATTCACAAGACCTCTTTTAGTTCTAAAAACTAAATAGGTTTTAGAAATATGGTTCTATAAATGAAACCTAAGAAAACTTTACATCGAAAAGATTCTACCTTAAAGTGTATAGAATATTACTTATCAGAGTATACAGAATAATAAAAAAGTATAAGAAGGTTATTCATTGTTCTTTTAAAAAAACAGGAAACACACTTAAAATAAAACATGTAACAAGTATGAAATATTTTAACCCAATGAGAATGGTATAAAACAACCTTTTATAAAAGTCCCTTGATTTATGCTTTCAAGAAATTCTATCTTACCCACTCTAGGGTAAGCCCTCAATAGGAATATCAAAATCTTTCTGGCTATCCATGCAAGCCCTATAACATTAAGGTAGTCAGAACCTCTGTCTTCCTATCCCCAAAAGTCCTCGAACTTTAAATTAGTCAGAAACTCTGTCATCCTATCACTGGATGTCCTAGATTGTATACAGAAACAATCAGAGTCACATGAATCAAGCAGAACAAGATGTTCAGGGCGCAGAAGGCATGAAAGTCTCTCTCTCTATAAATCACTTTAGAAGCATGCAATCTCTATAATGATCAAGTTGATGATGAGATCGTTCAAATGATCTACTATTTATAGGTAATTCTCAAATGGTCGGCTCCCTCATCCCACAATCATATTTTTCCTAGAATTTGGGAGGGACCTATACATGTGTCACTCAAAAAATGGTTAGTTTGAAATAGAATGTACAAAATCATTTCATAATTATAAATGGTGTAAGTAAAATAAGGTTGCTTAACAAAACCTATTTTTTAGAGTCTAAGGAAAAATAAAGTTTTGGAGTCTAAGAAAATAACTATTTAGAGAATATAAATCATGGATATTCAGATTCTGTTTTACAAAGAATTCAAAACTTGAATTCTATATATTTTGGAATCTAAAATATAATGAATTCCGAGTCTATATTCTTAGAAATTTGGAGGATATATTCTAAGGAATTTGAGGTCTAAATTATAAGGAATTCAGAGTCTGAATTCTGAGGAATTTGAAGTCTAAATTATAAGGAATTCCGAGTCTGAATTTCTGAGAATTCAGAATTTGAATTTCAGAGAATTCGGAGTCCATATTTCTGAGAAATCAGAACATGAATTTCGAAGAATTCGGAACACGAATTTATGAGAATTCAGAGTATGAATTTAAATGAATTCAGAGTCAGAATTTCAACAAATTCAGAGATTTAATTTTAGAGTATTCGGATTCTGAATTTCAGAGAATTTAGAAGATGAATTTCATAAAATTATAAGTCTGAATTTTGAGAATTCAGAGTATAAATTTCATATAAATATGATTCTCAAAGCATAATACTCTATAACCAATGATTTATTGGATTCTATGGTTTTAGAAGTAAAATAAAATTTTACACTTTAGAAAAAAAGTTTTAGATTTATAGAATCTATAAAATGAACAATAAAAACATTGGTAAGGATAAAATTTCCATTAGGATGGAATGTTTTCCTTATTAAGATAATTCTTATGAAAAAATAATTTTCCTTAAGATAGAGTGTTTTTGATTTTCAAAACATAGAGGAATGGAAAAGTCATCAGAAAACCTTATTGACTCAACACTATCTTTCTCCCTCCCTACGACATATGAGCCACCACCCATTAGCCCCCATACACCATCTATCCTTACACCATCACTCACACCCTATGTGTGTGTCCCTTCAACATCTCAGTCATCGGCTCCCGCTTTAGGATCCTTAGTAGTGGGGGAGAGGTTCTCTACTTCTATTTCTTCTCGGGGATACTAGACGGTGACATTTATAATACAAATTTTAATATTAATAAATTTATTTCAAATTTTTATACTAAGTATTTGTTCATTAATAATGGAATCAATGAAAGTGTGGAGAAAAACATAAAAAGATCATATGTATGGAATATGGCCAAAGAGAAGATAGTTGTCCCATTTGATTCAAATGGGGGCCCTACGGATGACACCACATGATTACTTGGCCAGATTTTAGTCCAGCTGGCTGCGGGGCCCATTTCCCTTCCTATTTCGTATGATCATTGGGGGCATATACCAACATGTTGGAAAATTAAGCTTTTGATTCCCAAATAAAGCTAATTTTTATAAATAATGGTGTAATTAAATGTAATATTCTTAATATTTTCAAAATGAATTTTTGTGTACATATGTTTTTCCACTTTACAGTTGCGGATGTGATAGAACAAAAGTTGACATTGAGTAATATTTCAAAAAATGGAAAGAATTTAAATGGAGATTGTGTGGTGATGTAAAAGATACTTCATTGACCACCCAAAAGATGTATGGCAAGAAACCCTACGGGGTACCCAAAGTGCCTTGGAATGTTTTTGTTAAAAGACATCGTGATGAGAAGAAAATGGTATTTAAATATATATTACTATATTAATGTCATTTTACAAATATACAAGTATACTAAGAGAATATGACATTGAATACATTACTCTTAAATTTCCTTTTATTTATTTCAGGATCTTTCAAGAGGTAATGCATGATTTCAGACTAAGAAGGTCATCCCTCACACTACGGGGTCAAAGAGTTTTTCTAGAATCTAATCTGCTCTGGTAATCTTTTCATTAGTTTAAATATTTATAAGACAATATTATCTGTTTAATATATTAAATTTCTGATTTATGTTTTTTTAATGATGTCATAGTGTTTAGGAAACGAAGTAACCCTGACAAAAGTGTGGTTGAATGTTCACCAAAAATCTGATGGTTGTTTTGTTAATGAGCATGCCAAAGAAAACTACTTGAAATTTAAGCTATAGCCATAGACCTATAGCCATGGTTTTATAAGTCTGTGGATATAGGTTGTTTATAGCCACACATAGTTAGATATTCATGCCTAAACCTGGATAAACATCATCGTTTCTTTTTATCGATTTGTGTCAGCCTCTCCTCTCCTCCTCCCCCAATCCACCACCCTTCTCTCCGAACAGTCTACAACTCTCACCGTGGAACCCTCCTCCCGACGCTCCCAAAAAACGCACTCTCTCACACTGTCATCGACCTCTCTCACTGTGAACCTCCCCCCTGAATCATCGACCTCTCTCACAAACTCTCTCACGCTGTTCATGGTGGCCCTTCAGAAGTCGGAATCCATTGTCCCTTTATTTTGTAATTTCTGTTTACTTTCTGAATCTCCCTCCTTCTATTTCCCTCCCACCATAATCCTCTTATGTTTTCTCGATCAAAGAATCCTCATCTTGTGGATGGTGTACTATTTTTTTCCATTATGTAATGATAATCACATGTTCCAGATAACTATGGATAGTTGGGGAGAAAGATATAGTTGATTCGGTTTTTTACTTCCCTTATGGTAGAGAACTAATGATCATCGTTTCAATTAATTTAGTCATTGGCAGTTGCGTTTATTTTTTGTCTATTCAAGGGAATTTTATCTTCACGGGATGGTTTTTTTGGATTCATGTGGTCATAGACTCGAGGGATTTTTTGTAATTTCCATGAACCTCTGGCTATTCATTATTGATTCATTTCCTGTCAGGTGAAGTTACTTGATGGAAGTAGTTTGTTAATTTGTATTCGATTTTACTTTTACATCCATTGATTATTTCAATTATCACTTGATTATCTTTTTTCCCAGAGAACCTAATATTGCATGGTTCATTAAATGAAAGCCTACTTTGTCTTATGTTCTATGTAATTGGGGATACAGGGTTTTATTTATCCTTGTATGATGTTCTCCATTTACATTTCTGAATTCTACTTTTTTGCATTGATAAGATTTTTATCATGCCTTGTGGTTCAAATTTGAAGGAGTTCAAAATTTTCTGTGTCTGGTTTCTTATTATTTTCATTGAGTAATCATGTGGTGATTTCCAAATGAAAACTGAGGGGAGCTTCTTCTATGTCTTTATTAACTACATTTTAAACCTTTGATTCTGTATCACCATACAGATCTGATTTGAACACACAGTTGAAAAGATATCTTGGGAGGAACAAAAAAACAATACCAATATGAAGGTTTTTTCATTACTAATTATATTCTTAAACCTGGATCCATGGTCAGAAATTCTTCCCACTCCCCAACCTGCCCTGTTTTGGTGTTCATCAACTCCAAAAGTGGTGGTCAGCTTAGAAGTGAACTCCTTAAAACATATTATGATGTTTTCAACAAGAACAACGTATTTAGGGTTTTAAACCCTCAAATTTAAACTTTTTAATTTCTCCAATGGTTGGAATTTATATGTTTATGGTATTTTAGGTTGTTTAAAATATCAAATGATGGATGAAAATCCAGATACATTTGTGTTATTCAAATTAGGTGAGTTTGGGTGTTAGGGTGGCATTTGGAGTATGATGGCTATGTATTGGGTATGGTTTGGATTTGTCTTTGGGGGTTTGGTTTGGTGGTAATACCTCATGTTGGTGAATCATTTTGGGGTTTTTTTTGATGTTTTGATGTAATACTCTCGATATAGGAAATTTTGGTGATTTCTAGGTGATTTGATTGTGTATTTTTATTTGGTAGTTTCATGTTAGATCAGTTAATGGGGCGGATGGTTTATTATTATTAGGGGTTAATGTGTGGGGTTTGGTTGTTATGCATGGTGTGTAGGAGACTAACCCTTATATTATTATGATAATCCATAGGTTTTGGTGTTTTGGAAATTATATTTTGTTATGATGTAAACATTAATTGTAGTTTTATGATTTTGTGTTAAAAATGCATGCTTAGGATTATTGTGCGATGGGTTTCTAATTAGTAATGTTATTATTAAGATATGACTTTGAATCAAAATTCATCAATAAATCATCTAATTAGTATGGGATTGTGTTCTCATGGAAAATATGCTCACATGGTTTTTTCCTTCATATTATGTCACAACTACTTTGATCCCTTGGCCAAGGCCTTCTAAAAAGATAAGCAATGGTTTTCTAAGCTATCCAAGAGTTCCAGGAGTAGCAGTATCTAATTTTCAGTAGTGACATGGGATCATAGGATGTTTAGAATATGTTGAATAATTTTTAGTTACGATTTGAAAGGATTGTAACTCTAGAGGATATATGGGTGAAACTAAAAGTTTCTAAATTCAAAGGAGATGAATCAGAATTGATAAGTACATTTGATTATAAAAGAAGGAATGCAGAGGTTTTATAGATCAAGTTACATTCCCTCTTCTATGATAGGCTATGGTAGATTTACAGAATAAGAGCATTTTATTGGGATTCATGGTGTTATATCATTATGGGAATCAGTAATGGAGTATGGTACTAAATTTGAAAGGATTATTCATTTCATGCCATCCTACATATGAAATTTATTCATAAATGAATTCAATTTTTTAAATGTTCTAATGTACTAATTATAGGATTGAGTAGCCTCCATTTATCTCTACACCTACCAAGAGATATTCATGAAAGACTGAACTATCTATGTAGAAACATCCATTTCATTGGAAGGTGCATAGAGAAAGATCAAACCTGGGTAGGAATGAATGTTGGTTGGTGAGCCTCAGTATGTGGGTGACTGAGTAAATTGAATGAGTAATATCTCAGTTCAATATTAGAGAAATAAATTAACTCTGTTCTATTTCTCATGTATCAAGAATGTGGGTGTATTCCATTAGCATTGTGATTGGAAAAATTGGGTTCTCATATGTGTCGACATGTGGGTTTCTATATTATTTTATTGGGATAAGCCATCATAGGTGAAGGGTCTTTTAGTACCATACATTTTGAGGTATTCCTAGAGATATATTTTTCAATAATTTAGATTTATCTATCTAATATCTCTTAATTTATTATTATTTTTGGATATAATGTGTTTTTGAAATATGATAATTTTTAGAGTTTCTGTATTTCTAAGAAGTCATTCAGATCAATGTTTTGGGTTAAGTATCAATATTTGATATTGTAGTGGGATAGTGCTTGACAATTCTAGTGTGGTGTTTGAAAGGAAGCCTAAAAAGGGTAATCTAAATGCTGTTGAACATTTGTGTGGAAGTGAAACCAAGTAGTCCAAATTTTTGAGAATTTATGACATAGATTCCATAACAATAATAATTTTTGAACAATAAAAGGAAAGAACCAATTATCACATGTTCAGAAATAGTTTCTACAATGAAGGAATATACAATCAAGAAGAATGAATATCATGCACCAAAATATTGTCTAATAATATTAGAAAAATGGTTTGAAAAATCAAATAAAATTGAGTAAGAATAAAATAATGGAAATTATCTACATTATAAAATTGATAAACCTATATAAACTGAGAATAAAAGTAAATTATAGAAGAATAACATGGTAAATATGAGGTTTCAATATAAAAAATTAAGAAGGATATAGGCATGAAGAGTTTTTGGTATTTTATATATTCAAGGAAAGAATTTTCTAGGTTAATAACAATTTATAATCCCTATTTTTCACTTTTAGGTACTGATGGAAGTTTACATCATTCTCATATTTTGGTGATTTTTGATCTTTGAATACGTAATCGAAGGTGATGTTTGAAAAATAATGAGCCTTATTAATGATCTTATTATTTAGTAATTGGATGTACATATGAATTGGAATATTATTTTTTCATTTTTTTTATGGATTCATGTATCATTTGTCATGTATAATTGACACACTGATCACATATATATAATAAGTCATTATATCTCATTTATTTTCCAACTATTTTATTATGGGTGGTTTCTTATGATATGATCGGTTCTATCCACCACCATGAAAGATAGTTAATTCAATATTTGGGTAAGGTTTATTTTGTTTTTATTCTTTGGCATAATTTTAATTATGTCATTTTGTATTTTTTTTGGTTCCTTATATTTTTGTAGTGTGTTTTGGATTTCCTTGAGGTGGACTCGAGTCACCATTAATGAAGGCTTTCATGTGTATGCATAGGTAGGCATATGCATATAAAAGTTCCCCCTTTATATATATTCACTCATAGAAGTATGAATATATATTTTGGAGGTAGGTCTCCGTATATATATATAGACATAAAAAATGCATACATGTGTAAGTGTAAAGGGGTATATACATGTATAAACATATATCTGAGGACCACCTTGTGCATATTTGGCCACAAAAATATGTACATAGGGGCTAGGTGTCCTTATATATATGTTAAGTTTCATATGCGTGCAAGTGGAAAAAAGGAAGATTCGAGTTGTCGTCGTCAAATGTAACGCCCCGACCCTAGTTACCCAGAGGCGGTGCATTATTACATAACATTGGCATGATCACAAGAAAGATCAAATCTTGAAAGACCGATTGGTTTAGTAGCCTTGGAAACACTAGATATATTAATAAAGTTTTACATTACACCATGAAGTGAAAAACTACAACAAAAACATATTGTCTCCATAATCCACACTATTATCCCCTCATAATATCCCTGCAGGTTATTCATAATTTACTTCTTCACTTCCTAGGAAAAATAAAACACAGAAAAGGGGTGAGATCAAATGCCCAGTAAGGATAACAATATAGCGTAATCTTTCATAAATAAGAATAAATATTTAAGGCAATTTATAACTAAAACAAAAGCCTTATAAACATGAACTTCAACATAGTATGGAAAAATTAAAATGAAATAATTCCATTTACTTATTCACATGGATATTCTACTAATCGAATAATCACATGCAATATCAATAACCACTTTCATAATGATGGAATGCATAATGCCAGACTATCATAACCACATAGCCAAGGTCTCGTGCCAAGACTATAAATAAGATTTTTCCAAGGCCTTGTGCCAAGACACTAGTTTCTCTCATGAGACCTACCGATGCATCGAGGAGCTATAGCGGGCTCCACCCGTCACATATTAAGTCCAACACATTCCCATATGAAAAGGTTTAAACATAACATAAACATTAGTATTAATACTAGCATAAGAAATGTAAATACTTCATCCATAAACCATGAATGGTATAAAAATAACACATCCACAGTCAAACATATCGCAAAACCTTCAATACAATATAGAAGTTTTGTATCATAACAAATCAACTTCAAATAAGCGTAAAATCCATCAAAGGATGTTGACATAGATGAAATCAAAACTCTTTTTAGAGAAATATATCTTTCTATTTTGAAATCATTTAAGAGTCATATATTCATAAAATAAAACATTTTCATTGAAAATATTCTTATAATCTTTTAAGGGAATCTTCGACAAATTTTTAAGGGCGGAAAATAGCCGCACCCATCGTATAAGTTAAAAAAGACATTCTTACCTTAATTTTGTCGAAAAGGTTTAAAAGCACCTTGTTTGGAAAACAACGGAAAGATTCCTTTATAAACCAAATATAAAAAGTCAAACAAGGGTATAAATGACTTTAACCAATATTTTTGTAAATAGTAAAAATGTTTTGAAATCCATTTTTAAGAAACATGGATGTGGATGATAAAGAGATCCCAGTAGATTATTACGTATAAACAACCTCGGATAATGAAGAGATTGTGAAATAAACCCTTACCTTGTACTTTTCGTTGGTTGGGGTAGGTTAACCTCCTGTATAATGGTGAAATAATTGTTATTAAATTATACAAGAATCATATACATTCATATGATATCATATATGATCTTTTAACATTACTTTGTTAATAATATCTTAGTATTATCGTTGTTTCGGGTGTTAACTTACTCATTTTCTTTTATATGATTTGTTACATAAGCCATGATTTTCATGGATAGGTTGTATATTATTCATATCCAGAATTATATCAAGTCCTTAAACATCATTTTTAAATCATCAAATGATAATTATACTTGAATGGATACGATGGAGAATGAATCTCATCGCGTTTGTGGAGACGGTAGTCCGTACGTACGCACGAGCGACAATATCATTCATTTGATATTAAAGTAATATATAAATGGATGGTATATCATATATAAAGAATAATTAAAATGTTATATTTATTATTTACATGAGTTTCACATCATTATTATACCCATCCAAATAATAATATATTGAATAACAATTACACCACGACGTGGAGACGGTATGCCGTACGTACGCACGTGTGGTGACATGTTATTCAAAGGGTGGATAGAATACTGAATATGGTTGTACCATATTTATAATAACATCACATTATATATATGTTACTGGAGTTGTTATTTTAGAATGTTAATAACAAAGAAAGAATAAGTGGAAGAAGAAAGGAACTTGGAAAAGGGTGGTGAAATCATTACCTCTTCTTTGGGTTCTTCCTTTTGATTTGATCAAAATGGCTCCTTAGGTTGGAATTCAGATCAAAATAAGGCCTCTAGGTTGTAGTGAGGGATGTTTGGAGAGTATGTGGGAAGAGTTTGGCCGAACCAAAAGGCTTTTAAGGTGTTAAGAAATGAGAAGGAGGAGTTCCCTTTTATAAGAGGGGTGAGGGGAACCTTTGGAAAAGCTAGAAATATTAATTTATAATAAATTCATATTCGGTTTCTAATGGATAAAAAGTGGATTATTTTAATTTTAATATGGGGATGGGTCGAAAACCACTTAACCAATATAATTTAGACAGGGTTGGGTTCTTATATTAACCTTATCTTTAAGTATTAACTCTAAGTTAATTAGTTTCACTTTTACAATGTCTCTTTGTATTTTTATATTATATGGTTAATAAACTTACTATATACATCTAAGAGACCCCCAAGTAGTCCATTAATTATACACCTATTATGAGATAAGTCTCTTGGCCGAACTGTAGATTTTTAGGAATTTAATATCAATTAATAATATAATATTTGTTTTAAAAACTCTTTTATGTCAATTTTGACACTATTCAATAGTGGATATTTGTGAAACTCATAACAGAATTATAACTTCGAAAGAAGTTAATTAAATCAATCCTAATATTTCATATTATCCTATAAAATTATTTTAATTTATTAAAAGTCTCAATTTATATTTATTTGGGTATTTATAATATCAATTATTTTAAATGTTCACTATTATGGTAATTACTACATCATCATTGTGTCATAAATAAATTAAATTATGTAATATCTAAAAATTATAAATAAAATATCATTATGTATGAAATCTTTTTATCTTTCTAATGAATATTTATAGTCTAAAATCCAAAATATATAACCCTATGTAAAAATTGTTTTTCTAAAAGATATATGCTTATGTCATTTTTGTACTTATTTTAACTTTATTAAAATTAAGTGTCCCTATCACCTAAATGTGGCTCCATGGGGTCCCCAAATCGACCCAAAGATGCCTATGGTCGAACATTTATCAACCAATGAGGCTAGGAAACGTTTTAGGGTAATTATTATTATTATTATAATATTATTTTTTAACCCTTATTTACCGGATTTACCCTTAACCATGGTAAATAAAATATCTACCGAAGTAATTATTCAAAAAGTCTAAAAATAAAAGTTACCTATTTACACAATTTAAACATCCTGATTCCAAATATGGAATCCATTTTTCCAAATTCAAAACACAGAAGTGGCAGAAATTAATTTAAAATTAATTCCCGTTGTTAAAACAAAAAAGCGTGTTTTTAAGAGATAATAACTATCAAAAGATTGACACTTGTTTATGTCCGGTTTAATTGTAAAATTATGTCCAATGACCCACATTATATTAAATGGTAAAAATATATTCTAAATATACTTTAAAACCACTAAAATTCATAATTTATCAATATAAACTATTTCGATTAAAAAAGTTGTTATTAATTAAAATTTAGTAATTTTCACTATTCATCAAAATATTAAAGTTATCCGAAAAGTACCAAAATTTCACCTTAGGCTAAATTCGATATTCCAAATCTAAAAATGATTTCCATTTTGAAATATAAAATATATATAATTTCAAAAAGTAGGTATTACTATTCATAACTGCTAGTTTGATTGGTTATGGTGTGTTAGAACTCGGTGTTGCGTGCAACACACGCTATCACATTATTCAAAGAGAAGCGTACCGTTGAAGCTTGGGGTGTTACATTCTCCCATCCATCAAATAATTTCGTCCTTGAAATTTTTAGAATACTTATCACATGAAAATACTCGGGTGGTTCTTCATCATTAGTTCCTCGGGTTCCCACGTTGCCTCTTCCATCTTATGGTTTCTCCACAAAACTTTTACCAGACACGTCATCCGGTTTCTCAGTACTTGTTCTCTCGTATCAAGAATCCTGACGGGATCTTCGTAATAAGACAGATCGGGTTCCAGTTCTAACTCCTCATAGGTGAGTACATGCGTTGGGTCAGGCATGTATTTCCTCGACAGAGATACGCGGAACACGTCGTGAACTTTGGAGAGACTTGGCGGCATTGCCAATCGGTAAGCTACAGCCCCAATTCGTTCTAGAATTTCGAAAGGTCCGATGTACCTAGGACTCAATTTACCTTTCTTACCAAAACGTATGACTCCCTTCAATGGAGATACCTTCAGGAAAACAAGATCACCGATTTTAAATTCCAAATCCTTCCTTCGATTATCGGCATAGCTCTTCTGCCTACTTTGAGCTGCTTTGATGTGATTTTGGATTACCTTCACCTTTTCCATCGTTTCCTCCACCAGTTCTAGACCTACAAGTTTTGTTTCACCAATGTCATCCCAACAGGTTGGTGTGTGAGATCTCTTTCTGTATAACTCTTTATATGGTGCCATCTGAATACTCGAAAGGAAGCTATTGTTATAGGAAAATTCTACCAGAGGTAAATACTGATCCCACATACCCTGAACATCAAGTGGGCAGGATCTCAACATGTCTTCTAAGGTTTGAATATTCCATTCTGATTGCCCGTCTGTCTGAGGGTGGTAGGTAGTGCTCAAGTGAAGTTCAGTATCCAGGGATTTCTCAAGACTCTTCCATAATCATGAAGTATAACGGGGATCACGATCAGAAACAATTGATAGGGGTACTCCATGAAGTCTCACAACTTCATCAATATATAGTCTTGCTAGACGTTCCAGTTGTAGAACTTCTCTTATAGCAAGAAAATGTGCTGACTTGGTAAGACGATCAACAATAACCTATATTGCATCATTCCTTCTAGGAGTCTTTGGTAGCCCCATGACAAAGTCCATCGTAATATTATCCCATTTCCACTCCGGTATGGGAAGAGGTTGCATGACTCCTCCAGGGTGTTGCCTTCCAGCTTTCACTTATTGACAAACCATACATCATGACACAAAATCAGCAATCTCCCTCTTCATATTGTCCCACCAAAAATGTTCCTTCAAATCTCTATACATTTTGGTTCTCCCAGGGTGTATAGTGAAATTGGAACTATGAGAATAATCCAACAATTCCCTTTTTAGATCAGGTATATAGGGAACACAAAGTCTCTTCCTGAATTTCAAAATTCCATCTTCATACACAAAGTCTCTCAGTCTCCCATCATTCACAGCTTTAATCTTCTTTTGAAATTCTTCATCATCAGTTTGAGAACTCTTAATCCTTTCTAGTAAAGATGGTTTGGCAACCATTTGTAAAAGCATTGATGTTTCTCCTTCCCTGGTTATTCCCATGTCCATCTTCACTAGATCCATGAAAATTGGATCCCTTTCAATTCTCATATTCTTCAAAACTCCATGATCTTTTCTGCTCAAAGCATTTTCCACCTTGTTTTCGTTCCCCGAGTGGTAGTGTATCGTGCAATCATAATCCATGAGAAATTCAATCCATCTCATTTTCCTCATGTTGAGTTTTTTTTGTGAGAAAATATACTTCAAACTCTTGTGATCAGTATAAATCACACATTTTTCACCATAGAGGTAGTGCCTCCATATCATCAAAGAAAAGATCACAGCTGCTAACTTGAGATAATGAGTAGGATAGTTTTGTTCATGAATTTTCAACTGTCATGATTCATAGGAAATAACTCTATCATTCTGCATAAGGACACAACCAAGTCCTTTCTTTGATGCATCACTATAAATAACGAACCCATCATTCCCCGATGGTAGAGTCAATATAGGAGCATTAACTAATCTTCTATTCAGTTATTCGAAACATTCTTCACACTATTTTGTCCAAACAAATTTAACCCCTTTACGTGTGAGCTTTGTTAATGGGTTAGCCAATCGGGCAAAATTCTGGACGAAACGTCGATAATAACCTGCAAAACCAATAAAACTACGTACATCAGTTATATTCGTAGGTGCTGGCTATTCTTGGATTTACTTGGTCTTAGAAGGATCAACAGAGATTCTGTCTTTTGAGACAATATGTCCCAGAAAGGAAATCTCATGAATCCAGAATTCACACTTGCTAAACTTCCCATATAATTCATGCCTTCTGAGAGTCTTCAAGATAATGCGCAAGTGATTTTCCTGATCTTCGTTACTTTTGGAGTATACTATGATATCATCAATAAATACCACCACAAATTCCTCGAGATACTCCTTGAAAACTCTATTCATCATATCCATGATTACAGAGGGTGCATTAGTCAATCCAAAAGGCATTACAGTAAACTCGTAATGCACGTACCTGGTTCGAAATGCTGTCTTCGGAATGTCTTCCTTCTTCACACACAACTGATGGTATCGAGATCGAAGGTCAATCTTTGAAAAGTATTGAGCTTCATGATGTTGGTCAAATAAATCATCAATGTGTGGTAGGAGATACTTGTTCTTTATTGTTATAGCATTGATCTCCCTCAAGTTGATACATAACCTCATAGATCAATCTTTTTTTTAACAAAAAGAACAGGGGCTCCCCATGGAGAAACACTAGGGTGAATAAATCCCTTATTACTCAATTCCTCTAGTTGTTTCTTTAGTTCAACTAATTCTACAGTGGACATTCTATAAGGGGTCTTTGATATAGGCCTTGATCCAGGAATTAAATCAATGGAAAACTCAATTTCACGTTCTGCAGGATGTCTAGGTAAATCTTCCGGAAATACATCTAAAAATTATTTCACAACAGGTACATCCTCTATTTGAACATTCCTTTCCTCACCCACAGTTATTTCATTCTCTTCCTCCCCAATAATTGAATTTAGTTGAGCTATTGGGGGTGGATCTAAATAAGAATTAGGTGGTGATGATTCTGCTCTAAAGATAATGTGTTCCTTATTATCATCATCAAGAATCATAACCTCTTTTTTCTTACAATAAATCTTCGCATCATAGTCCGAAATCAAGTCCATACCGAGGATTAGATCAAACTCAATCATAGGTATGACGATGAGATCAGTAGATAAAAAACATTTATGTGCTCTAATGGGGACTGATTCACAAAACTTTGTTGCAATGATACTTCCCTTAGGAGTTTTAACTGACAACTCCCTTGTTAAATAAAATTGGAAATATCTAATTTTCTTAGAAAACTGGGAAGATATGAAATAATGCGATGTTCCAGAATCAAATAATGCATTTTCTAAACTTGAGGAAACCATTAAATTACCTGCCACCACGTCTTTCGGAGCTTCTACCTCAGCAGTAGTGATAGCATAAGCTTGGCCTTGATCCCTTGGTATTTTCTGAGGTAAGTTCCCCTGACACTGAGGACATTCATTTGCATAATGTCCCATCTCCCTGCAATTGTAGGATTGAACATTGGTATCTTCCTTCTTCCCCTTGCAATCAAGAGCTTGGTGGCCTTTTTCACCACACTTGTAACAGACTCACATTCCCTTCAAGCAAGTACCGGGGTGTTTCTTCCCACATTTACCACAGGATGGATATTCAACCTTTCCCTTCTTCCCCTTATTTCCATTAGCAGATTGATCAGTAGGTCTCTTATTCTCTTGATTTGCTTTAAAGTCATAAGACTTAGAGAATTCCTTTTCGGTCTTGATAGCACATGAGACAATGTCTTCATACGATGAAAAGGATTCTGAGACTAATGCTCGACGGAGAAATGGTTTTAACCCATCAAATAAAAGATCAATCTTACTTCTTGGGTTACGTATATAATCTCTAGCATACCTTTCTAACCTTGTAAACTTAGCCTCATACTTTTTGACATTCTCATCCTCCTTTTGTCTTAGACTCAGAAACTGCCTTTCCATATCTACTCGATGGTCGCGAGGAAAGTATTTTTCTAAAAACAGATCTTTGAACTCCCTCCATTCCATATTTGATACTTCATCATCTTCCTGCATATTTTAAACCAATGACAACCATTGATCAACATCTCCAGTGAGGCGGTAAACGACCATGATAACTTTTTCCCTTTCACTACTCCCCAAAGCCTGAAATATTTTCTCTAGGGAATTTATCCATTCCTCAGCTACTAAGGGATTTGTACTCCCATTGAACGTTGGTGGTTGTTGCCTCATGAATCGATCTAACATTGATCCTCCATTTTTCGGATCAGGGTGCTCCATACGGGTAAGGTTATTATTCATAACCTGAGTGAGTTGTCCCAGTATGGTGATTAGCTGATCGGCACCAGTTGCATCACCAACCCCATTATAATTATCCTGAATAGAAGGGAAATCCCTACATGGAGTGCGTGCATTGATACAGTTTCCATTTCTTCCACTAGGCGCCATTTCTAAACAATGGCATAAACTAATCAGTTTGTGAATCAAAATAAATAATACCATACTTATAAAACACTTAACATAAATTGAATTATTTATGGATATAATCCATAATCATAATAATTTTTTCTTTGAGGAATTATATACTCATAAACCCTTCATAATGATTTGTAAAGTGAATGAGATTTATCTTAAGCATATCCCTCGGGAGTTTCGTAACCAAGAGTGCAGCAAGGCCCGCTGTCGTTCACCAGTTCCCGTTCGAGTCTAGCTCAAAGTTGTCTTTTTGGGTTTTACCCCTAGGTACATTTGTGCCAGAGCCGTCTCTACCATCTCATATCCAGAGAGGGATGTATTGCTCGGAAAACTCACAAAATATCTACAATACCAAAATTCTAGGAAGTTCTTATATTCTAATCCTGAAAGTTCATCTTAGGTCTACGTGCTCTAATCAGAGTTTATCTAAATCTAGCTTCCAAGGTTTGTACTAAACATCCTCTGATACCAACTGTAACGCACCGACCCCAGTTACCCAGAGTCATTGCATTATTACATAACATTGGCATGATCACAAGAAAGATCAAATCTCAAAAGACTGATTTCTTTAGTAGCCTTGGAAACACTAGATATATTCATAAAGTTTTTTCATTACATCATGAAGTGAAAAACTACTACAACAACATATTGTCTCCATAATCCACACTATTATCCCCTCATAATATCCCTGCAGGTCATTCATAATTTACTTCTTCACTTCCTCGGAAAAATAAAACACAGAAAAGGTCTGAGCTCAAATGCCTAGTAAGGATAACAATATAGAGGAAACTTTCATAAATAAGAATAAATATTTAAGGCAATGTATAACTGAAACAAAATCCTTTTAAACGTGAACTTCAACATAGTATGGAAAAAGTAAAATGAAATAATTCCATTTACTTATTCACATGGATATTCTACTAATCGAATAATTAAATGCAATACCAATAACCACTTTCATGATGATGGAATGTATAATGCCAGACTATCATAACCACATAGCCAAGGCCTCATGCCAAGACTAAAAATAAGATTTTTCCAAGGCCTTGTTCCAAGACACTAGTTTGTCTCATGAGACCTACTGATGCATCGAGCAGCTATAGCGGGCTCCACCCGTTACAAATTAAGTCCAATGCATTCCCATATGAAAAGTTTTAAACATAACATAAACATTCGTATTAAAACTATCATACGAAATGTAAATAGTTAATCCATAAACCATGAATGGTATAAAAATAACACATCCACAGTCAAACATATCACAAAACCTTCAATACAATATAGAAGTTTTGTATCATAATAAATCAACTTCAAATAAGCGTAAAATTCATCAAAGGATGTTGACATAGATGAAATCAAAACTCTTTTTAGAGAAATATCTCTTTCTATTTTGAAATAATTTAAGAGTCATATATTTATAAAATAAAATATTTTCTTTGAAAATACTCTTATAATCTTGTAAGGTAAGCTTCAACATTTTTACAATGGTAGAAAATAGCCGCACCCGCCATATAAGTTAAAAAAAACATTCTTACCTTAATTTTGTCGAAAAGGTTAAAACACACCTTGTTTGGAAAACGACGGAAAGATTCCTTTATAAACCACTTATAAAAATTCAAAAAAGGGTATAAATGACTTTAACCCATATTCTTGAAAATAGTAAAAACGTTTTGAAATACATTTTTAAAAAACATGGATGTGGATGATAAAGAGATCCCAGTAGATTATTACGTATAAACAACCTCGGATAATGAAGAGATTGTGAAATAAAACCTTACCTTGTACTTTTCCTTGGTTGGGGTAGGTTAAACTCCTCTATAATGGTGAAATAATTGTTATTAAATTATACAAGAATCATATACATTCATATGATATCATATATTGTAACAACCCGAGAATTCAAGTTTCGTGTAATGATATGTTTTCCTTTATTTGGACCATCTTGCTCTAAAAAGAAAATGAAAATAAATGAAAACCCATAACAACAAGCATGAATGAAGTACTCCTTTATTAAGAAACACCTTGACGTTTACAACTTCCCACGATCAAACATCACTAACCAAAGATCCCAACCAAGAACCCAATTACAATGATGGGAAGACTGCTTAGAACCACTAGGAGCCCAAGAATGCGATAAGGATTTCGAGCATCCATCATAAGGAACATAAGGATTCCTGACGCCACTGCAACCGTGCTCAGCACCAAGGGGATCACACGAACCATCTTTCGTTCATCTTCGGTCACTTGGAGTAAGGGACACCCGAGACCAAACCCTTTTATAAGCACCAAAGATGACCGTTGGACCTCAAACGGCCAAAAATCTGACCGTTGGACCTCAAACGACCACTAATCCGACCGTTGGTTTCCCCAAAGAATCCAATGATCATTTCGACCGTTGGAAATAAAATGATCCGAATGATAAATGTGTAGTTTGGCTTTAATATTTTAAAATGACATCAATGTTAATTATCTCTTGTTTTCCAAAAATAAGAATTTTATTTTATGTTTCAAATGGAGAAAAAATTAGTATTATTGTCTTCTTCCACTATGCATTTTTATTTGAACAATTAAACAATTGTTTTTCTAGTTATATCAAACCTGTTGGATTTCTTTTATGAGTTATATATTTACACTGCATCAAATTAGATACATCATTTCTCGTATAATTTAACTTTTATTAACTATTTTAGAAACTACGTCAAATTATGGTTTCATTCACTTATGTGTTTCGTGGTAATAATATTTTCATCAACACACTTGTATATGTGATAAAATATAGTTGCATTAAATGATATCATCTAATTAAGAAAATTAGGGTAAATAGCTAGCAAGGGAAATTAAAATATATACACTTGTGTTATGTTTTTATTATTCAATGTTCTTGATCATTTTTTTCTCATAATGAAATACTATGTAGTTAATAAATAGGGTTTAACAATAATGATTATAAAATTAAAATTTGTGTTTTTTGTTAAAATAAAAAAAAATGAAAAAATAGAAGTATGTACATATAATAAGATGTTTTGATCAATTTATAAATTTATTTGACCAATGTTTTTACTAAAATAATAAAAATGGTTTAATAATAATAAAGATGGCATATTATGAATTATTGGTATTTTTTTATTTATTTATTTGAATCTATGACAATAATAATAAAAACTGGAATAAAATTTTAAAACTATAAAAATATAAAATATTAAAAACAACTTTTCTACGGGAGCCGCGTTTTAAAACCGCGGCGCAACCCCAGCCGCCCGATTTCACTCCCTCTGATCTCGATCGTCAATCCCTTTTAATGCCGCGACAGCTCCCAGCCCTCCGATCGACCGGCATTTAATCTCGGCCGTCCATTTCCTTTTCGCGCTTTCTTCTCCGCTTCTTCTTCCTCCCCCGCGTCTTTCCTCTTCTTCTTCTTTCTGTCGCTGTACCAGTAGCATAGGGGTTGCTTTCGGCGAAGAAGACCCGAGCCTCTCCCTCCTTTCCACAAGCTGACGCCGACACCCCCGAAGTCCTCCTCTTCTCCTGCTACGTTTATTTTTTTTATTTAGACCCCCTGTTGCACCGAGGACCGAAAGATCATCTCCTGATCTCTCCGACCTCCAGACGACGCGGGCAGAGCTCCGGCCTTCCTTTTTCTCCTCCTCCTCCTCTTCATCGAGTTCTGGTAAGGGTCGTTTGTTTTTTTTTTAGTTTGTGTAAATACCGGGTTTGTATATAGTTATATATACATTTATACTGGTTATATACTTATATATATATATATTATATGTTTATACATTCTGGATCCCGTAGTTGCACCCTACTCCCCCTCCTCTCCGGGTTGAGGTAAGGGAGAAGCCCTTTTACTTTTTTTTGAGGTTCTTGAGTTTCGGTTTTTTTTACAAATATATATATATATATGGTTTGTATATATATATATACGTTTTCACCTGATGTTAGTACAACCAAGTCCACTGAATCCACTTACCCCATTTATCAATTCCTGTCCTCCTCTCCAAAGGTAAGAGGCATGATTGTTTGTTTTCTTTTTAGTCATGTTTGAGTTTCGGAGTATATATATATATATATATACATTTATATACACATAAGAATAAGATTATATATGCAAAAATACAATTCTTCATTCGGGTTTATAACCCTGATTTTTATTTCGCCTATGAACATGGAGGTTTTGGGTAATTGCACAAACATGCAAAATTATGCAAGTATACGAAGTATATTGGTAAATGCATACATGTGATTATATAGATGTGTATGTACACCAACGTGTACTTGGTTTTCTTATCCTTTTGTATTACGGTATAGCATGATGAATTTATGGGTTGGTTGGATTTCAAAATCATTCTCAAAACTAAGAATTTTCATTTATCACTGCTTCCGATAATCAGGAATTTTTTTTAAAATGGATGGTATGGGTTGCATGAACTTTTATAAATGCATTAATGTATTAGTAGGTGTGTTCTCATGTGATAATGAAAGAGTTTACACAAATATACATGATGAACTTGATTTTTCACTTTGTAACCTCAGCTGCCAGTATTAAATGCCTAGGATATCCATTTATCATCACATGTGTAATTAATGGGTGACCATGCTTTAATTGGGAATTTTTGATGTATGGAATATTAAGTGTTATGTTTACTTTATTAAAACCCATGTGAACTTTTTATGTGCACGAAGCATGAGCATGCATGTCTTAATGTTTTAATGAAAGAACTGTTTTCATGTTATGTATGTGAAATGGGGTTGAAGTAAGAATGCATGGAACCCCATTAACGAATGACCATGTCAAGATATGTGAGGGATGTATAGGACTTACATGTGACGGGTGCGCCCGGAATTATATAGCGCAAAAAGAATGATGTGACGGGTGCGCCCGGAATTATATAGCACTCCAATGCATTGGGTAAAGCAAGAGTCTCATGAGACGAACAAGTGCGACTGTCTTCGCAAATTAGCCTTGGCTTGAGCAAAGGAAACGGGGTGGGCAGTGAGCCTTGACCCGTTAAGTATGTTATACGGTCATGATGAAAAGTCATGACAAAGTCCAGGATTATACGTCCCCTCTACATGTAATGATAAAGGTTAATCAGGGGTTCGTCCAACTAACAGGACGACCCCTAGTTGAAAGCTCCCATGATCATGAAAATGTACTTTATGTGACAAGAACTGTTTTTCATATGGAAAACTGTTAAATGAACCGCATTCTACACACAAACCCTGATATGCGTGTTTTACTGCTTAGCCATAGAATTTCCCTTGGAATTAAAGTAACCTTGTTTTAACATTATGCATTGCTTACACTGTTTATATTGCGCATTGTGATCGTGTTTACATTAAAGCTCATTTCAAGTACGTGCTTCTTGTGCAAGTGGTTTTTTTCAAAGAAAGATGGCATTCTTGTTTTAAGAAATGATAATGTTTTGATTTAGAAAAGTATTTTTATTCTTTTCAAAATGACATATTTAAGAAAGATTTTTATTGAAAATGATTTAAAACCCCCTTACTGGGCATTTTTGCTCACCCTACGTTTTGTTTAAAATTTTTCAGGCACGGTTGATATTAATGAAGCTAATCAGAAGCAGCTGGTTTCCCAGAATCCCGAGCCTCACGATCCTATGTTGTGATGAGACATGATATTTATTTTTGTAATGATGTAATGTAAAGTATATCATGTCTCATTAAGCACCCCCGTATTTGGGGGTCGCTACAGTTGGTATCAGAGGATGGGTTCAGGAAACTCTGGAAAACCAGGTGATATAAATATACTGCCAAGACTAACTAAGTAAAAATAATTTTCAGATGGATGATGTACCTACTGACCTTTTTTCACTCCCCACCGAGGCTCTAGAGAACATTATATCTCTATTTAGCCGTGAAAACTTCCTGAACTATGCTCACATTCGCATGACGTGTAAGCAACTATACGATGTATCGAACTCATCTAGGGTGCTTAGTCTCCACCGGGGGAATGGGGATGGATTATCTCCTAATGATGATTACCCAGTTTCCCTCGTATGCACGTCGAGGAAGGTATCACGAAGGACTCTTCCGAGTGTTTACTGCGGGCGAGGAGTTTGGCACAATTCTAGATAACCCTTTCCAAGAAGCTGCTGCTGCCGGAGATCTACGAGCGGCTTATCTGTGTCAGGTCCTGCACTATGGCTTCTGGGGCCAGTTAATGGACTTCGTAGCGTTGGAGAATGAGTCCACACGAGTGTCTCTTAGGCAAGAAGTGTACACCGACGTTTCCCAACTCCACACCCCTCACGCGAAACTCAAGAGGCGATATAAATGTCCCCATGACTTTAGTCCTGTTTGTTCATCCTGTGTTTGGTTTGTGGAGTTAGAGAGTTTCGCCTCTCTTTGTAGTGTCCGTCTGGAAAACTCAGACTTTAATGTGTAAACTTTCTTAATTAAAATGTTTATGATCTCTTTCTTCTTAGTATTGTTAAGTGACCTCTCTTGTTTACCTTTTCTTCCAGATGGCAAGTCAGATGAACCTCTCGTCTCTACCTGACGAGTTAGTAGAGGTTATCTTGATCAGAACTTGTATGGAGGACTTTCCCTCTTTTCTCCACTTACGAGGGTCCTGTCGACGTCTTCTGGACATAGCGAATAGTCCGGAAATTCTCCACGCATGTCAGGAGAATGAACATGTGATCCACCTCCTTGCCACCACCCAACTCCCCTACTATAGGCGAAGGGGGAGATACCATGAAGGGATTTTTCAGTGTTTCTCTATGGCACGGAATTTCTCCGCCAGATCTTGCTTTCTCATAGCAGCTCAGGACGGCAACCTCAGAGCCGCCTACATGTTCCAGATCCTGAACGTCAGCCTTTTCAATCGCGTCGTCCCCCTCAACTACCTCGAGCGTGATGAAGTTCGAAGGGTTACTAGGGGATTCGTCCGCTCGGACGTCTCGGAGCTGTTTATTGCACGAGCCTCCCTGTGGAAGCCTGTGTGTAGTGCCCATGAGCAGGAGTACAAGTCTTATTGCTCAAAGTGTATCTGGGTCAGGGAAACAGCGGAGCTGTGTACCAGTTTAGGGGTTCCGTTAACCGATCCAGGCCTTCAGTTTTGGTAATGTTGTGCAACCGAAGTCTTTTTCTTGTCTTTTTACGAATAGAATTGCGAGGACGCAATTCTTTTAAGGGGGAGATAATGTAACAACCCGAGAATTCATGTTTTGTGTAATGATATGTTTTCCTTTATTTGGACCATCTTGCTCTAAAAAGAAAATGAAAATAAATGAACACCCATAACAACAAGCATGAATGAAGTACTCCTTTATTAAGAAACACCTTGACGTTTACAACTTCCCACGATCAAACATCACTAACCAAATATCCCAACCAAGAACCTAATTACAACGATGGGAAGACTGCTTAGAACCACTAGGAGCCCGAGAATGCGATAAGGATTTCGAGCATCCATCATAAGGAACATAAGGATTGCTGACGCCACTGCAACCGTGCTCAGCACCAAGGGGATCACACGAACCATCTTCCGTTCTTCTTCGGTCACTTGGAGTAAGGGACACCCGAGACCAAACCCTTTTATAAGCACCAAAGATGACCGTTGGACCTCAAAAGGCCAAAAATCTGACCGTTGGACCTCAAACGGCCACTAATCCGACCGTTGGTTTCCCCAAAGAATCCAATGATCATTTCGACCGTTGGAAATAAAATGTTCCGAATGATAAATGTGTAGTTTGGATTTAATATTTTAAAATGACATCAATGTTAATTATCTCTTGTTTTCCAAAAATAAGAATTTTATTTTATGTTTCAAATGGAGAAAAAATTAGTATTATTGTCTTCTTCCACTATGCATTTTTATTTGAATAATTAAACAATTGTTTTTCTAGTTATATCAAACCTGTTGGATTTCTTTTATGAGTTATATATTTATACTGCATCAAATTAGATACATCATTTCTCGTATAATTTAACTTTTATTAACTATTTTAGAAACTACGTCAAATTATGGTTTCTTTCACTTATGTGTTTCGTGGTAATAATATTTTCATCAACACACTTGTATGTGTGATAAAATATAGTTTCATTAAATGATATCATCTAATTAAGAAAATTAGGGTAGATAGCTAGCAAGGGAAATTAAAATATATACACTTGTGTTATGTTTTTATTAGTCAATGTTCTTGATCATTTTTTTCTCATAATAAAATACTATGTAGTTAACAAATAGGGTTTAACAATAATGATAATAAAATTAAAATTTGCGTTTTTTGTTAAAATAAAAAAAAATGAAAAAATAGATGTATGTACATATAATAAGATGTTTTGATCAATTTATAAATTTATTTGACCATTGTTTTTACTAAAATAATAAAAATGGTTTAATAATAATAAAGATGGCATATTATGAATTATTGGTATTTTATTTATTTATTTATTTGAATCTATGACAATAATAATAAAAACTGGAATAAATGTTTAAAACTATAAAAAAATAAAATATTAAAAACAACTTTTCTGCGGGAGCCGCGTTTTAAAACCACGGCGCAACCCCAGCCGCCCGATTTCACTCCCTCTGATCTCGACCGTCAATCCCTTTTAATTCCGCGACAGCTCCCAGCCCTCCGATCGACCGGCATTTAATCTCGGCCGTCCATTTCCTTTTCGCGCTTTCTTCTCCGCTTCTTCTTCCTCCCCCGCGTCTTTCCTCTTCTTCTTCTTTCTGTCGCTGTACCAGTAGCATAGGGGTTGCTTTCGGCGAAGACCCGAGCCTCTCCCTCCTTTCCACAAGCTGATGCCGACACCCCCGAAGTCCTCCTCTTCTCCTGCTACGTTTCTTTTTTTTTATTTAGACCCCCTGTTGCACCGAGGACCGAAAGATCAGCTCCTGATCTCTCCGACCTCCAGACGACGCGGGCAGAGCTCCGGCCTTCCTTTTTCTCCTCCTCCTCCTCTTCGTCGAGTTCTGGTAAGGGTCATTTGTTTTTTTTAGTTTGTGTAAATACCGGGTTTGTATATAGTTATATATACATTTATACTGGTTATATTCGTATATATATATATTCTATGTTTATACCTTCTGGATCCCGTAGTTGCACCCTACTCCCCCTCCTCTCTGGGTTGAGGTAAGGGAGAAGCCCTTTTACTTTTTTTTTGAGGTTCTTGAGTTTCGTTTTTTTTACAAATATATATATATATGGTATGTATATATATATATATACGTTTTCACCTGATGTTAGTACAACCAAGTCCACTGAATCCACTTACCCCATTTATCAATTCCTGTCCTCCTCTCCAAAGGTAAGAGGCATGATTGTTTGTTTTCTTTTTAGTCATGTTTGAGTTTCGGAGTATATATATATATATACATTTACATACACATAAGAATAATATTATATATGCAAAAAAACAATTCTTCATTCGTGTTTATAACCCTGATTTTTATTTCGCCTATGAACATGGAGGTTTTGGGTAATTGCACAAACATGCAAAATTATGCAAGTATACGAAGTATATTGGTAAATGCATACATGTGATTATATAGATGTGTATGTACACCAACATGTACTTGGTTTTCTTATCCTTTTGTATTACGGTATAGCATGATGAATTTATGGGTTGGTTGGATTTCAAAATCATTCTCAAAACTAAGAATTTTCATTTATCACTGCTTCGGATAATCAGGATTTTTCCTTAAAATGGATGGTATGGGTTGCATGAACTTTTATAAATGCATTCATGTATTAGTAGGTGTGTTCTCATGTGATAATGAAAGAGTTTACACAAATATACATGATGAACTTGATTTTGCACTTTGTAACCTCAGCTGCCAGTATTAAACGCCTAGGATATCCATTTATCGTCACATGTGTAATTAATGGGTGACCATGCTTTAATTGGGAATTTTTGATGTATGGAATATTAAGTGTTATGTTTACTTTATTAAAACCCATGTGAACTTTTTATGTGCACGAAGCATGAGCATGCATGTCTTAATGTTTTAATGAAAGAACTGTTTTCATGTTATGTATGTGAAATGGGGTTGAAGTAAGAATGCATGGAACCCCATTAACGAATGACCATGTCAAGATATGTGAGGGATTTATAGGACTTACATGTGACGGGTGCGCCCGGAATTATATAGCGCAACAAGAATGATGTGACGGGTGCGCCCGGAATTATACAGCGCTCCAATGCATTGGGTAAAGCAAGAGTCTCATGAGATGAACAAGTGCGACGGTCTTGGCAAATTAGCCTTGGCTTGAGCAAAGGAAACTGGGTGGGCAGTGAGCCTTGACCCGTTAAGTATGTTATACGGTCATGATGAAAAGTCATGACAAAGTCCAGGATTATACGTCCCCTCTACATGTAATGATAAAGGTTAATCAGGGGTTCGTCCAACTAACAGGACGACCCCTAGTTGAAAGCTCCCATGATCATGAAAATGTACTTTATGTGACAAGAACTGTTTTTCATATGGCAAATTGTTAAATGAACCGCATTCTACACACAAACCCTGATATGCATGTTTTACTGCTTAGCCATAGAATTTCCCTTGGAATTAATGTAACCTTGTTTTAACATTATGCATTGCTTACTTTGTTTATATTGCGCACTCTGATCATGTTTACATTAAAGCTCATTTCAAGTACGTGCTTCTTGTGCAAGTGGTTTTTTTCAAAGAAAGATGGCATTCTTGTTTTAAGAAATGATAATGTTTTGATTTAGAAAAGTATTTTTATTCTTTTCAAAAGGAATTATTTAAGAAAGATTTTTCTTGAAAATGATTTAAAACCCCCTTACTGGGCATTTTTTCTCACCCTACGTTTTGTTTAAAATTTTTCAGGCACGGTTGATATTAATGAAGATAATCAGAAGCAGCTGGTTTCCCAGAATCCCGAGCCTCACGATCCTCTGTTGTGATGAGACATGATATTTATTTTTGTAATGATGTAATGTAAATTATATCATGTCTCATTAAGCACCCCTGTATTTGGGGGTCGCTACATATATGATCTTTTAACATTTCTTTGTTAATAATATCTTAGTATTATCGTCGTTTTGGGTGTTAACTTACTCATTTTATTTTATATGTTTTGGTACATAAGACATGTTTTTCATGGATAGGTTGTGTATTATTCATATCCATAATTATATCAAGTCCTTAAACATCATTTTTAAATCATCAAATTATAATTATACTTGAATGGAAACGATGGAGAATGAATCTCATCGTGTTCATGGAGACGGTAGTCCGTACATACGCACGAGCGACAATATCATTATTTTGATATTAAAATAATATATAAATGGATGGTATATCATATATACAGAATCATTAACATGTTATATTTATTATTTACATGAGTTACACATAATTATAATACCCATCCAAATAATAATATATTGAATAACAATTACACCACGACGTGGAGACGGTAAGTCGTACGTATGCACGTATGGTGACATGTTATTCAAAGGGTGGATAGAATACTGAATAGGGGTTTACCATATTTATAATAACATCATAGTATATATCTGATACTGGATTTATAATTTTATAATGGTAATAACAAAGAAAGAAGAAGTGGAAGAAGAAAGGAACTTGGAAAAGGGTGGTGAAATCATTACCTCTTCTCCGGGTTCTTCCTTTTGATTTGATCAAAAGGGCTCTTTCGGTTGGCTTTATGATCAAACTAAGGCCTCTAGGTTGTAGTGAGGGTCGTTGGGAGAGTATTTAGTAAGAGTTTGGCCGAACCAAAAGGCTTTTATGGTATGAAGAAATGATAAGGAGGAGTTCCCTTTTATAAGAGGGGTGAGGGGAACCTTTGGAAAAGCTAGAAATATTAATTTATAATAAATTCATATTCGGTTTCTAATGGATCCAAAGTGGATTCTTTAAATGTTAAGGTGGTTATGGGTTAAAAACCTCTCAACCAATATAATTTAGATAGGTTTGGGTACTTATATTAACCTTATCTTTAATTATTACCTCTAAGTTAATTAGTTTCACTTTTACAATGTCTCTTTGTATTTTTATATTATATGGTTAATAAAATTACTATATACATCCAAGAGAACCCCAAGTGGTCCATTAATGATACAACTATTATGAGATAAGTCTATTGGCCGAACCGTAGATTTTTAGGAATTTAACATCAATTAATAATATAATATTTGTTTTAAAAACACTTTTATGTCAATTTTGACACTATTCAATAGTTGATTATTGTGAAACTCATAACAGAATTATTACTTCGAAAAAAGTTAATTAAATCAATCAAAATATGTAATATTATCCTATAAAATTATTGTATTTTATTAAAAGTCTCAAATTATATTTATTTGGGTATTTATAATATCAATTATTTTAACTTTTCACTATTATGGTAATTACTGTATCATCATTGTGTCATAAATAAATTAAATTATGTAATCTCTAAAAATTATAAATAAATATCATTATGTATGAAATCTCTTTATATTTCTAATTAATATTTATAGTCTAAAATCCAACATATATAACCCTACGTAAAAATTGTTTTTCTAAAACATATATGCTTATGTCATTTTTGTACTTATTTTAACTTAATTAAAATTAAGTGTCCCTATCACCTACAAGTGGCTCCATGGGGTCCCAAAATCGACCCAAAGATGCCTATGGTCGAACATGTATCAACCAATGAGGCTAGGACACGTTTTATGGTAATTTTGTTATTATTATAATATTAATTTTTTAACCCTTATTTACCGGATTTCTCCTTAACCATGGTAAATAAAATATTTACCGAAGTAATTATTCAAAATGTCTAAAAATAAAAGTTACCTATTTACAAAATTTGAACATCCTGATTCCAAATATGGAATACATTTTTCCAAATTCAAAACACTGAAGTGGAATAAATTAATTTAAAATTAATTCCCGTTGTTAAAACAAAAAGCGTGTTTTTAAGAGATAATGACTATCAAAAGATTGACACTTGTTTATGTCTGGTTTAATTGTAAAATTATGTCCAATGACCAAAATTATATTAAATGGTAAAAATTTATCCTAAATATATTTTAAAACCACTCAAATTAATAATTTATCAATATAAATTATTTCCATTAAAAAAAGTTGTTTTTAATTAAAATTTAGTAATTTTCACTATTCATCAAAATATTAAAGTTATTCGAAAAGTACCAAAATTTCACCTTAGTCTAAATTCGATATTCCGAATCTAAAAATGAAGTCCATTTTGAAATATAAAATATATATAATTTCAAAAAGTAGGTATTACTATTCATAATGGCTAGTTTGATTGGTTATGGTGTGTTAGAACTCGGTGTTGCGTGCAACACACGCTATCACATTATTCAAAGAGAAGCGTACCGTAGAAGACTGGGGTGTTACATCAAAAGCAAACACTCCTGGTGGTTGAGGTAGGGTCCCTCTTATATCCTATTTAATTCAAGAATATTTTAAATTTCATTTATTTGCGTTCTTAATTTATTATATTTATATTAAATTGCAATTCATGAATAAGTGTTAGATAAGAAAATTGTTTCATTTGATAAATAAGTCATGGTTTTGTAATAAAGCCCCTCCAATGGAGGTACGCTATCTGTGAAAACTCATAGTGGTATACCTTGCTTAAAATTTTTGCATTGATTTTTTCCTTATACTTGATGATGTTGTTAGTAATAATGCACACATCGTACTTGAACCTTTTTATATCCCTGAGGGGGTTTCCCTATTTTTATTAAAAATTTTGTTTGAACCAATACACTATTTAAGTACCATTATACTTTTAAGATGGAATTAACGATAATGACCAATTCACCACTAAGTGAATGACAAGATTTTGATGTAATATATTGTACACGGTTTTAGTATGGTTTTTTATGGTAAAACATATTACTTTAAAACACATAAATTCTCTAAATATTTCTCCACAAATAGATTTAAGAATCTTATTTATTCACTATTATTCCTTCGACTATGGACAACAAAATTATCATGATTCCACTAATTTATAAATCATTTAAATGAGGCATTACATCTATAAGTTTTACCATGAGATGGTGAAAAAATACATTTCATTTTTTATCAACTATGACATTAGACTTTTAAGATATAATTTCCCATAATGACCAAGTCTCCACTAAGTGAATAGCATGATTATGATGGAATGTCTTGTACATGGTTTTGGTATGGTTTTAGTATGATCAAACATATTCCATTAAGTCACTTAAATTCTCTAAATATTTCTACACAAAGAGATTTATGAATCTTCTATTCATTGTTATTACTTCGATTATGGACTGCAAAATGATCACAATTCCACAATTTTATAAATCAATTAAATGAAACATTACATCTATATGTTTTACCCTGACATGGTGAAGAAATTCAACCCATTTTCCATCCACTATGAGTGTGGTCTATATCCTCCATGGGGTGGTATTCCTCTCTTTGTTGGAACTATATTTCTGAGTCCCACATCATACATTAGTGAATACATCCACAATTGCATCACTAAATATAATACATATATCACCTTTGAAGTCCTTTGGTACTAACCTACACCAAAACCACTAGTTCTTGAATAATGCTTGGTTCCACCTCTCACTAGGTTCTTGTTTCCTAATCAAAAAACCACTTTGTACTATTGTAATATTCATGGTAGTCCCATACCACTTGAAATGTGGTCTTATATCACTTTTTTATCTTCAATGATAGTTTAATACCATTGAAAAGTTCAAATATAGATTTTACACCTTTTCAACTTTTTATCAATCTCTACTTCAATTTTTATTCATTATTCCAGCACACAACTCCAGATTTGGATTTAGAAATTTATTGTGGTTGTTTAAAACCACGTAATGAGTTAGATAAAAAATTACACCATTTGTTTGACCCTTATAACAAATTATTTTTTTAAAAGTCTTATTACCAATTATGATCAGTAATATATTTTCATCATCATGTTAAAGGTATATCTTTTAGATCACCCACATTGTTTTCCAATATCCATCATATGTGTTTTTTATCATAGTCACACCATGAATCCATATATTTGAATGTATATGGACTATGTATTATACCTCCACCTTAATCTTGCACCATATAAAATGTATATTTGACCAATTTATTACATGGGGGTAGGAGGAGTGGGGGGGAAGGTCTACCAGGCAGGGGGTTGGTCTGCAGGGGGGGTCTGCAGGGCAGGGGGATGGGGGCTAGGGGCAGGGGGAGGTCTACATGTGGGAGTTGAAGGGGGTATGGGGGGAGGTCTGAAGGGAAGGGGGTGGTCTATAGGGGGGTCTGTAGGGCAGGAGTAATGTCTGCAGGGTAGGGTGGAGGGGGAGTCAACTAGAGTAGTTTTTTTCCACCAGATTTGCAAAAATGTCTTCATCGTAGCTATCATGAGGCCTCTCCTCTAGAATATCAATGTATTTGTTGATACCCTACGGGCTATTTTACCTACACGTTCTACCTTCAATCTATCATAGGATGTATTTATTTAACTGTTGTATGTGATTTGTTAAAACCACCCAAGAAGAGCCCAACTTGTACAAGATAAAGAAATACCTCCACCCTCATCCAATTCCTCGAGTAGCCAAATTGCATACTCCTTATCCTTACTCAGTTTTACTACGACCAGTGAGTGGTCTGAAAGATACCTTGTGAGATTATTAACAGATGTATGTGTGTATGTGTAAATTCCTTAGATGTTTAAAAAACATTGATCCAATTTTGAACATATCACCCAATAAGTACTGAATCTGTAAGGATACATAATTCAATTTGGAGATAAATTGATCACCTCCACTCTAAGAAACTAGAACAACAGAAGGTTATCAATGTGGAAGTTATATCGGGTTGAAACTTTTTAATGAAATCAAACTAGCATTAAAAACATTATAAAGTGTCTAGGATTCCCTTCATTTTAGTCCTCAAACACATAACCTCATCAAGATCATCCTGAGACATGTCTAATTGCACCATTGGATGAGTTTGGAACATTTAACTTTAAGATACAACCATAAAACCAAGATCATTGAACTCAGACTTGGTAGCATAAACATGAGGTTAGTATTAACATATGTTATCAAATTCTTCCAACAAAATTGAAAACGGATTCCAGATAGAGTTGTAGAATATCCATGAATTGAGGAGGAAGAAGCTCTATTGGAGTAGAACCCCTTGAATATCCATTGTAGGTAAGGGAAAATGATAAATATTTTTTATAGTTAAAGAGGGGAAAATGCTATTTTTCCCAAAAAACTGCATTGCACATAGTTTATGCACATGATTCACAAACTGTGTGAAAACTATGATAGATGGATATTTCCCACATCTTAAACATACCACATGGCTGGGAACCTAAGCCTGCATGGTAGTAGACAAACCATGTGTAATTCTAGGTTCCCCTGTCTACAGCCGCATTCTTTAAACAAACTGTGAATCTTGGGTCCCATAGTTTCCACTAATAATTCGGGCCAGAACCCTCTCACTCAATGATGGGTCCCATTACAAGTTATGATCTCATGTTTTATTTCATACTCCCACACTCCCACCCAAGGTGAGGTCTCGTAACTTATCTAATAACACCTTCCACTCACTTAGAGTGACATCACATAAAACCTATCAAATGGAAACCATCTCGCTTTGGTTGAGGTCTTGTATCATATCTTTTACTACAAACATATCACTCAGGGTGATGTATTTCTTCTCATCTCATTATATCACCCACTCACATATGATGAGGTCCTATATCTCATTTCACATCCCCAATCTATTCTATAGGTCAGGTCTCTTATCATATCATGAACCACCACTATCTCATTCAAGAGATGGACTATATGAATATAGTAACGGAGTATGAAATACTATTAGAACACAACCATAAATCTAGAACATGAATATCTAGTAATCCATACCTAGTTCCCCACTAGTGTATACCCCACTATAAAACTCATAATTAACTATTTTTTCCTTTATTAGACTTGGTACTCAGTGTACGTAGACATGAAAATTGATGGGTCTTAAAATTAAGTGGAATGGACTAGAAACCCTCTAACCGCTACTTGATTACACCACGAAACATCTGAACAAATAAATAGGCATAAAAAATCATCAAGAGACATCCCAACACACATATTTTTTTTTAAAATAACACTTCTTGAATCTATCGCTACTTGGAGATTAAAAATTCAATTTCATTTGAATTCTTTGACTCATAATGATATAGGTAATTATAAACATCCCATGAAATGGATACACATATTCGTAAAGTTTTTCGGATTATCCAAAAAATCTATATTTATTAATCATGATTAAATCAACTACTCATTCCAAATTTATGATTGGATTCTTGGAAATCATTCATCATCCTCATCTAAGGAAAAATTGGTTTTTCTGAAAAAACATCACGAAGGATCCTCTATACAAATATTTCATTAAGTGGTTGAAGTGGAAGGAAATGTGTTGGGTTGCATGGGGTGGGCAGGAAAGGGGCAGGGGGTGCAAGTGGGGCCAGGTGGAAGGGGGAGTGTGCTGGGGGAAGGGGGAGGGGTTGTGGTAGGGGTAGGGGGAGGGGGTGTGTAAGTGGGGGGCAGGGTGTGTGTGCTGGGGGTAAGGGGAGGGCGGTGTGAAGGTGGGGGGGGAGGGGGAGGGGGTGTGCAGGTGGGGGGGGGAGGGGGTGTGTAGGAGGGGGAGTGTTGGGGGTAGGGGGTGTGCTGGGTGCAGGGGGTGTGTTAAGGGATATGGAGGGGGTGTGTAGGTGGGGGGGGGGGGGGGGGTCGGGGGCGGGGGTGTGATCTGGACAACAAGACCTCTTTGTGTTCGACCCTATAAGCCCTTGAATCTTATTTTGATGTTGTAGTTTTTTTATCATGTTGATGTTTCTTCATCATTTTATACTATAATTGTTTATTATCTTGATATTTTTAAAATAATTGTGTCTGGGTGGTGTTCTTTTTATGCACATAGGGTCCAAAGGGACTGAATAATACAAATTATGTGTTCCTTACATATTTCATTAAATTATTGCATCTTGAATATTTAGAATTTTCTTTATTGGACTAATACTTTCAAAGACCCATATCGGTCCTTAGGTGTTTGTATGTTATTCTTTTTGTCTCTTCAACCTTACCCCCCCACAAAGTTGTATTAGATCCAGACTTGTTTTCCTTTCCTATCAAGCACATTTCTATTGTCAGTAATTGATTTTTTGTATTTCTTCAGTGTGATCACTTCATAAAATGACTCTATTTATCTATTATATTTGATTAGATCCAATTTAACATTCATAATTCCTCTTAATTTCAAATATATTTTGGTAATCATAGTTTATGCTTTAGATTGGTTAGATTTTATGGGTGTACACTTAGTAGTGGGAGGAGTGAAAAATGGCAGGGGGTGCAGGGGGTGGGGGCAGGGGGTCTGCAGGCAGTGGGGGGTGTAGGTGGACTGCAAGGGGGGATATGTAGGAGGGTTAAGGGGGCAGTGGGGGGGGGGTCTACAGGGCAGTGGGCAGGGTGTAGGTGGGGTGAAAGGTGCAGGGGGGAGGGTGCAGGGGGGGTCTGTAGGGCAGGGGGAGGGTGATTGTGGGGTGCAAGGTGGTAGTGGGGGGAGGACGAAGGGGGAAGAGGGGGATGAAGGGAAGGGGGAGGGTGTAGGTGGGGTGTAAGGGGGATGTGGGGTGAAGGATCAGGGGGAGGGGTCTGCAGGGTAGTGGGGAGGGTGTAGTTGGGGTGCAATGGGGGTAGTGAGGGAGGGTGCAGGGTGCAGGGTGGTCTGCAGGGCAGTGGGGAGGGTGTAGGTAGGGTGCAAGGGGTAGTTGGGGTAGGGGAAGTCGGGTCTGTAGGGAAGGGGGAGTGTGCAAGTGGAGTGCAAGGGGGAAGTGGGGGAGGGTGTAGGGTAGTGGGGAGGGTGTAGGTGGGGTGAAAGGGGGAGTTGGGGAGGGTGTAGGGGGCAGGGGGTCTGCCGGGCAGTGGGGAGGGTGCAGGTGGGGTGGAAGGGTAGTGGGGGAGGGGCGGGGGGGGGGGGGGGGGGTTATAGGGCAGGGGGAGGGGGGATAGGGGTCTTCAGGGTAGGGAGAGGAGGCATGGGGTCTGCAGGTCAGTGGGGATGGTGCAGGGGGGTCTGCAGGGCAGTGGGGAGGGTGCAGGTGGGGTGCAATAGAGGCAGTGGGGGAGGGTGCTGGGGGGTTATTTAGGGAAGTGGGGAGGGTGCAGGCGGGGTGCAAGGGGGAGTGGGGGGAGGGTGCTGGGGGAGGGGGTCTGTAGAGCAGTGGGGAGGTCGCATGTGGGGTGCAAGGGGCAGGGTGGGAGGGTGGGAGGGGGCAGGGGGGGTCTGTAGAGAAGGGGGGTCTGCAGGGCAGTGCAGATGGTGAAGGTATGGTGCAAGGGGGGAGTGGGGGCAGTGTTCAAGGGGAAGTGGGTCTGTAGGGCGGTGTGGAGGGTGTAGGTGGGGTGTGGGGGGGGGGGGTCTGTAGGGTAGTGGGGAGGGTGTAGGTGGTGGGGGGTTCAAGGGGGGTGGGGTGTCATTAAATAAATATGATTGAATATTTTAACCATCTCCAAACTTTATTACTCTATCATTCTTATTTTATTATATTTTGACTATAAGACTCTTAATATTGCTCTATATTCTAAATATACTTCTTATTTATCTTCAATTTTATGTTCATGACTCATCATACACATGAATATTTCAATGTTTTCATTAACTATATGTTTTCTCATTTTCTGAATTATTTTTAACTGGTTGTTTTATTTGTAACATAATGATATTATATGAATCACCATACTAACATTGAATGATTTCATTAATTAAATAAGATCCCATTTGTATGCATTATTCTTATCAGGATTATTTTCTCATTCCACAGATTTAGGTTCATAAACCAATTAATATTTCAATGATCGTGATGGTGGTGATGGTGGTGGTGGCAGTGGTCTGAGAGGAATTGATAACAATGTTGGTGTTTCTATTGGAGATGATGAGGGTCATGATGGTTCTGGTGATGATGATATTGAGGTACATTTATGATGTAAATTTTATTCATGGTATATACATTTTATTTTATAAAATATTTCTTTTTTATTATGATGATATTGATATTGAAATTTTATATTGTTTATACTGGGGAGAGTTTGAATTCTAATGATATATATTGTATTATGCTTGAGTTCAGTTTTATTTGGAAGGTGGGTTTTTCTCAAATATTGAGGATGTGAGTACTGCTATAAGGTTTAGCTATTATGGAAGCATTTGTTGATTATGTACAGTAGGGTAGGAATCAATTTACATGGTTATTAACTGTGGCTGTAGAGTCTATTTTTCCATGGTTTTTAAAGAGTTATTAGAGACGAAGTTCCATGGTTTATCCATGGGGGGCTGGGAGGGGTGGGGGGATGGAAGGTGGGGGAGCGGGAGGGATGGCAGGGGGACTGGCAGGGGGAGGGGCAGGGTGAGGGGGTGTCAAGGGTCTATCTTGGGGGGGGGGGTGGCAGGGTCTGTCCAGGGTCTGTCCTAGGGGGGTCTGTCTGGGGGGTGTCTAGGGTCAGTGGGGTTGTCAAGGGTCGAGGGGTTGTCCATGAGGAGGGGGGGGATAGTAGGGGAACTGAAAGGGGGAGGGGAAGGGGGACTGGAAGGGGGGATGGGAGGGGGACTGGCTGGGTTAGGGGCAGGGTGAAGGGGTGTCAAGGGTCTGTCTGGGGGGGGGGGTCTATCCAGGGTCTGTCCTAGGGGGTTTGTAGGGGGTGTTGAGGGTATGTGGGGTTTTCGAGTGTCTCGGGGGGGGGGGGGTGGGGGGTCCATCTGGGGTGTACATGGTTTGGGGGGGTTGTCCAGGGACTGTTTGGCGGGTGTCCAGGGTCTGGGGGGTGAGGGTGGCCAAGGTCTATCATGGGGGGGAGCTGTCCAAGGGAGTAGAGGTCTGGGATATCTAGGGTCTGGGGGGTATAAGGACCCGACCATATTACATACATAATATTGAATTTAGTAAAGAAAAAACATAATTTTAAATTGAGTATCTTTTAAAGTGTAGAGTTTTAGAGAATTAGGACAATACATTCATAACATTACACATTATTACAGAGTGGATACCATAAAAACAGTTTCAATTTTTTTCAAAATATTTTCCATTAAAACATAAAACAAGACTCCTTGAAAATTATTCAACATTTAACATGGCTTCCTTTCTTGTCTTACACATCCATTATCCTATGAAAATAATTTAAAAACTCGGGATGATCACAAAAGCTCAGTAAGGGATGAAAATAAGGAAAGAGCATATTAGTTCGTGATTACTCGTAACGTATGAAAAAAATTTCAAAATACATTCTTGTCACACATTTATATTTAATTTGTTTAAAATGATATTTACACAAGATCCACAAAAAATATGAGAACATAAATACAATCATAAAGGTATATTGGGGAATTACTTACATAATCTTGTAACCATTCTTGGCTACCTTATAATTTGGAACCCTCACGGCTACCTTATTTTGTGTAACCATCACTGTTACACTTGGAGTAACCATATGGCCGACCTCCAACATACTCATAACCAATGAATTGAAGGGAGATATAGGTACCACCATTCATAATAAATAATTCCCATGAACCAGAACATAATCATACAATATGAATAATTCCATAAAAACATAACATTGTAATTTCATAAAATTGAATTTAAAACAAGGATTTTTAAAGAAAAGCCCCATATAAATAACATAAAATTGAAGGGAGACTTAATAGAGTGGATTTAGTATGTATATATACTGTAAATACACATAATAAAACATAATATAAGCAGAACCCATCACACAAAACAATTATAATAGCACATAAATGATGATGTAGATGGTTAACCCAAAAAATGGAAACCGGGTTAAGAATTCCCTTACCTGGGGTCTGTCTTACATCAAACTTGTTTAAAAATCCTGTATAATGGTTAAAATAGTGTTATTAGTATTTAAAAAAAATTAATGTTTATAACATCTTATATTATCATTTCAAAACATCATTTCACCCTTTAATTGTTTGTATTTTTCTCCTTGTACTGTTTCTGGGTGAGTTTTTAACACGATTTCCATTATTGGTTCATGGTGGATGTTCTTGCTGATTGGAAGTGAAAATACAAAATTGGAATGGAAAGTCATTTACATATTTCCACTATCATAATTTATACCATTTATCATTTTTATGTTTATTATGAGGATGATTAAAAGGTAAAAACATTAACGATGTTCGTTTAGATCATTTTAGTGGTTCTTGGATAATAACAACATAATTTTGTCTTATACAATAGAACCATGAGTACATAAGAATTCAAGATCCAATGGTGAGTCATAACAAATATATTATAACCTGGTTCAACCATAAAAATGGTTTCATGACCAGAATTAAATGAATTAATAGAAATTGAAATCACAACATCCACGATGTCAGTAATTCGACACATCACATACATTGTTTTTAATTCCTTGAAGAAGTGGGCAGAGATAAATATTGATGGTGAATTTACCATGAACAATAGAACATCCAGAATATAAATTATTTCAGGATATTTCATGCCACTTGGGTAAGAAGATATGAAGAAATAATGAGAAAGAAACTCAAAATAAAAGAATAATTGAGAAATCTCTTTCAAAACATTCTGCATTCCAACGGCTATGCGAAAGGGTTTTAGAAAACATTATGAAGATAGGGGGAAATGGCAACCCATCCAGAAATGAATCATAAAACATAATAGATCAAGAATAAGAAATAAACAAGAACATGGTATGGAAACTTAAAATTTATACCACATAAAAGAGAACTTGAAAGGAAAAGAGAAAGAAATTGAGAATTTTATTTCCTTGTAGAGTAACCCTTAGAACATGAAGGTTGGGACCTTGGGGGCTTGAGGAAACCTCTGGAGAACTAATATGGAGGTAAGAAAGACAGAGATTCGTTGAGGGAGAATTAGTAATGAATTTAATGATGGGCATAGTTGGTATTTATAGGAAAAGTAATGGATTATTTTAATAATATTCAAGGGACACCTCATGGGTGGTTTTTGAAAAACCATGGGCTTGCCCATGGTATTTTCCCATGGTATAAGCCAAATGGTACACCTCACATCTTACTTTACTATACACAATTCTACCAGATTTATGACATCATTATAATATCATTAATAATTTCATTAACACAATGAAACTAAAAATTATATTTTTACTATTTACAGAAAAATCAACTGTTTCAAAAGTATTCCCAAAATTCACCCTATCCATTTATCAACATGTATATTTCAAAAATATAGTCCATTTTTTGATATTATGTTTTTTAAATATTTTTAATTTAATTTTCAAAAAAAATTATAATTAATTCAAAAATTAACAATTCTAATTCTGTAACTACTTCTATATCACAATGAAAAATTAAACTTTATGTTATTATCTTAAACCATAATAAAATAAAATAATAATAAAATTTACTATTCATTAGGGTCATATTAATATTTATATTACTATTCATAAGGGTATGTTAGTATTCACTAAAAAAATTTGGTTCCAATAGACTCCAAATAACATACTGAACACAATTGTAGATGATAGTTCTTTAAATTCAGAAATTTTAAGTAGAAATGTTATGTTTTAAATGATAAATAAAAAAATTATACTTTAAACAATGTTTCATGCATTTGTATTTATTTTTATAATAACATGGGATGTTACATTATCCCCTCCTTCTAGAAATTGCGTCCTCACAATTATATTTTCTTATTAAACAACTGAGGGTACTTTTCCAACACAGAATTTTTAGACTCCCATGTTGCTTCTTCAACCCTGTGGTTTCTACGCAAAACATTTACCTGGTGGATTACCTTATTCCACAAAACATGTTCCCTATGATCAAGAATCTAAACTGGTTTCTCTTCATAAGAAAGGTTATCTTCTGGTTGAACTGCTTCTGGGATCAAGACATGTGATTAATCTGGCACATACTTTCTCAACATCAAAACATGGAAAACATTGTGTACTTGAAACAAACTCTGAGTCAAATCTATGTGGTATTCCACTGTTCCAACTATCTTCAGGATTTAAAAAGGACTGATGAACCGTGGACTTAACTTCCCTTTCTTATCAAAACGCATTTCACATTTCTAAGGAGATATTTTAAGGAAAACATTGCCACCTACCTCGAATGAGAAGTCTTTCCTTCTATTATATGTATAACTTTTCTTCCTACTCTGAGCTATCCTCATGTGCTACTGGATCATCCTCACTTTCTCAGCCACTTCTTCTACGAATTCTGGCCCCATCAACATTCTTTCACTGACTTCATCCCAAAATGCTGGAGTCCAACACTGCATCCTATACAAGGCCTCAAAAGGTTCCATCTGAATACTGAAATGAATATTATTATTATAAGAAACTCGACTAAAGAACATGCTGATCCCAACTTCCCTGATAGTCCATTGAACAAGCTCAAATCAGATCCTCCAATGTTTGAATCTTTCGTTATAACTTCCCATATGACTGAGGATGAAAAGATTTACTGAAATTTAACTCTGTTCCAAATGACTTCTAAAGTCCCTTCAAAAAGTTAGATGTGAACCTTGGATCTCAGCCAGATACAATGGAAAGAGGAACTCCATGTAACCTGACAATCTTTTTGAGGTAAAATCGATAAATCTGATCCAAAATCATTGTATCTCAACTAGAAAGAAAATGTGCAGACTTTGTTAGCCGATAAACAATAACCCAAGTAGCATTATTACCTCGAGATGTCTTGGGTAGTCCCACCACAAAGCCCATGGATACAATCTCCCATTTCCACTCTGGCACTGTCAATGGCTGATGCATCCCCTTCGGTAACTACCACTCTGCTTTAAACTGTTGACACGTCAAACATTTCATGGTAAAATAAAAAATATCTATTTTCATTACATCCCACCAATAATACTCCCCATTGTCTATGTACATCTTATTACTACCAAGATGAATTGAAAATGGAGATCAATGAGCTTCACACAATAATTCTATCTTTAACTGGGAATCACAAGGCACACACAACATTTTTCCAAATATTATGATCCAATCTTTATCAAGGTTAAATTTTGGAAACTTACCCATTTTAACAAATTCTACTTTTTTATATAGCTCATGGTCTTCTTTATGTGCTCGCTTAATTAAGTTTGAAAACGAAGACTACACTGAAACATGAAAAAATAAACAGATGTATTCCCTGCACCAACAACTTCTAAGCCAAAATTCATCAAATCATTAATCAAGGGATCATGGTCCCAATGTAGCATGGTTAATGATGCATGTTGTTTCTGACATAAGGAATCCTCCACTTTGTTAGCTTTCCCAGGATGGTAATTGATCATGAAGTCATAATCCATTATCAGTTCAAGCCATCTTATCTACCTCATGTCTAATTCCATCTGAGTGAATATATACATCAGACTTTTATGGTAAGTATATATTTGACATTTGGTTCTGTATAAATGATGCCTCCAAATTTTCAAAGAAAAAACCATAGCTGCCAATTCCAAATCATGTGTGGGATAATTTATCTCATGAGTTGTAAGTTGTATCAATGAATAGTAAATTTCCTGATCATTCTACATCAAAACACAACCAAGTCCCTTCAAAGAACCATCACTGTAGATGACAAGATCACCATTTCGGGAAGGTAAGGCCAAAACTGGATCATTCACCAATCTCCTCTCTAGTTCCTGAAAACAAACATCTCATTATTATATCCAAACAAATTTAACCCCTTTCAGTGTTAACTTAATTATCAGGCTTGATAACCGTGCAAAGTTATTAACAAACCGTCAGTAAAAACCTGATATTCCTAGAAAACTATGAATATCAGTAACATTTTTGGGTCTTGGCCATTCATCAGCTAATTTTGTTTTGGACGGATCAAATGTTATTCCATATTTATTTACAATGTTCCCAAGAAAAGATATATTTTGCAACCAAAATTCACACTTTCAAAACTTTTGATATAACTTATTTTCTTTTAAGGTTTGTAAAACAACCCTTAGATGATTTTCATGCTCCTAAATATTTTTAGAAAATAACAGAATGTCATCAATAAATACTACCAAAAACTTATCCAAGAACTCATCAAATACTCTATTCATAAGATTAAAGAATACAGAGGGTACATTAGTTAATCCAAACAGCATTACAACAAATTCATAATTCCAATATCTTGTACTAAAGGCTGTTTTCAGGATGTCAGACTCCTTCACCTTCAGCTGAAGGTATCCGTATCTCAAGTCAATCTTGGAAAAGTACTGAGCTCCCTGGATTTGATCAAACAAGTCATCTATATGAGGAAAATTATATTTTTTTTAACGTTGATGTTATTCAAATCACTATAATCATTTAAAAGTCTCATGGAACCATATTTATTTTTAAAAAACAAAGCAGGGGCTCCCCATGGTGAAGTGGTAGGAAGAATTAATCCTTTGTCAAGAGAATTCTGTAACTGATTTTTCAATTCAAGAAGTTCTATTGGAGCCGTATGATATGGGGGTTTTGAAATTGGTTTAGCATCAGGAACTAAGTCAATTGTGAATTCAACTTCTCGATTAGGTATGACACTGTGTAACTCATCAAGAAAAACAAAATGGTATTAATTTACCTCTAGAACATCATTAATTTGAATAATTCCCTTGTTTTCAACAATATGAGAAAGATAACATTCATTTCCATCTTTCAATAGTTTCTCAGCTACCTGATATGTTATCAATTTTATGGGTTCATTCTTATATACAAATTGAAACACTTTCTGCAAAACAACTTCTTTAGATCTATAGTCAATCTTAGATTGAAAATCAGAAAGCCAGTCCATCCCCAGAATAAAATCAAACTCAACTAAGGATAAAACAACAAGTTTTATAGGTAAAGTATTTCCACATACCATAATAGAAAGATTCATATAATTCCTCCTTGCTATAATATTTCCCCCTGGTGTTTTAACAATAAGTTCAGGGAATGTCTGTTGAGGTGATATTTCAATTTTACCAGAAACGTTCCTAGAGCTGAAGGTATGTGTAGACCTCGTATCAAAAAAATCATTAGAAAAATCTTAGCGAAAAAAAGTACCTAATACAACTTCATTGGATGGCCCAAAAACTGCTGGCGTTGTCTCAAAGGATCTCACTACACCATTATTCTTGTAGTCTGGCTTCTTTGTATCATTCAGATCACTCTTTGTGTAGGCATTTTCATATTGACACATCTCACCACATTTAAAACACTTTACAGTCTACTTATCAGGATTAGTCTTTAGATCATTTTTGTTATATCTCTGGACATATGGCCAAACTTACCAAATTTAAAACACTTCCCATTTTTGCAAAGACATTCCCCAGGGTGCTTCTTGCCACACATTTCACAAACAATAAATTGGATTTTCATACCATTAGATTTATTTGGTTGATTCTTACCCATTTCTTGACAACTAGACCTCTTCTTCTATTTGTTGTTGAAATTCACTTGATCATTAGAAAACTCCATCTCTACCCTCTCAGGACATTGGACAAGTTTCTAAAAACATTTTAATTCATGGGAGGCCAACACCCTTTGATACCTTGGCTTCAATCCTGAGTAAAAGTGATTGATTTTGACATTACGATGTAGAATAAGATTTGGAGCATACCTCTCCAGTCGGGTGAAGTTTTCTTCATACACAACCACTAAATCTTCCTCCTTCTGTTTCAATTCAAGGAATTGAGTCTCCGTTATAAGTCGCACCACCTTCAGAAAATATTTTTCAAGGAATAGACTTTTAAATTCATCCCACTCTAAGGAATAAAAATATTCTCTACCCCCGATATTCCTTACCATTGACCACCACTGATCAGATTCATCTTCAAAACGATAAATAGAAAGACATACCTCTTGATTTTTTGAATATCCCATAACATCGAATATCTTTTCAAGGGCTTTGATCCATCCTTCAGCTGCTACTGGGTCAGAAGACCCATTGAATGCAGGAGGATGTTGTCTCATAAAATGTTCCACTACTGTCATGTTTTGTTGTGGTGCCTCTATTGGTTCTCTTTAATGTATTACACCATCATTTATTTCTTGCGTTAGCTGATCCATTACTATCACAAATTTCTCAGTTACAATCCCTACTATTCCGGGTTGTAGTTCAGGAAGGATGTCATTCTGTCGGTGCCTATCCCCTTCAGCATCCCTGTTCCTTCTATGGAAAACCATTCTGAACAAACATGTCTTAGATGAATCAACATGGTAATCTTTAAATGTTAAAACATTTCAAATTAAACATAGAGTGATAATCATTTATGGTATTTTATTAACATCACCCTAACCCCTAAAGTTATCTAAACCATCCTCTGATACCTACTATAATGACCCTGCCTTATTATATACTTAATTTTGAATTTAGTCAATAAAAATCTTCCTTTTACATTGAGGATCTTTTCAAGTTTATATTTATAGAGAATTATGAAAATACATTCACAACATTACACATTATTACAGAGTGGATACCATTAAAACAGTTTCCATTTTTTGAAAATATAAAACATTAAAACATAAAACAAGACTCCTTAAAAATTCGTCATCATTTAACATGGATTCTTTCCTTTTATTACACATACATTAACCTATGATAATAATTTATAAACTTGGGATGAACACAAAAGCTCAGAAAGGTATGAAAATAAGGAAAGAGCGCATTAATCAATGATTACTCGTAACGTATGAACACATTTTCAAAAGAAATTCTTTTCACCCATATATACTTACTTTGTGTAACATGAGATTTTCACAAGATACACACAAAACATTAGAACATAAATATAATCATAAAGGTATCTTGGGGAACTACTTACATAATCTTGTAACCATTCTTGTCTACCTTATAATTTGTAACCCTCACAGCTGCCTTACTTTGTGTAACCATCGCAGTTACACTTGGGGTAACCATATGGCTGACCTCCAAAATAAAAATACGAAATGCATTGGAGGGAGATATAGGTCACACATTCATCATAAATAATTCCAAATAACCAAAACATAATCATACAACAAGAATAATTCCGTATAAACATTACTTTGGAATTAAGTAAAACCGAATTTAAAAATAGGATTTTTAATAAAAATCCCCTTATAAATAACATACTATTGAAGAGAGTATTAATAGAGTAAATGGAGTATGTATATATACATTAAATACACATAATATAACATAATATAAATATAACCCATCACACAAACAATTTAAATATCACATAAATAATGAAGTAGACGGTTAACCCAAATAATGGAAATCGGGTTAAAAATTCCCTTACCTCGGATATGTATTAATTCAAACTTGTTAAAAATTGCAGTATAATGATTAAAGTAATGTTATTAGTATTTTAAAGAAACATTTTAATGTTTATAACATCTTATATTATCATTTCTTTACTTCATTTCACCCTTTGATTGTTAGTATTTTTCTCCTTACACTGTTTTTGGGTGAGTTCTTAACATGATTACCATGATTGGTACATGGTGGATGCTCATGTCGATTGGAAGTGAAATTCCGGAATTGGAATGGAAAGGTATTTAAATATTTCCAGTACCCTAATTTATTCTATTTATCAGTTTTATGTTTGTTATGAGGATGATTCAAAAGTTAAAACATTAATGATGTTTGTTTAGATCATTTTACTGGTTCTTTGATAATAACAACCTCATTTTGTCTTATAAATAAGAACCATGAGTACAAATAAATTACAGAACCAATGGTGAGTCATAAAACATATATTATAACCTGGTTCAACCATATAAATGGTTTCATGACTAGACTTGAAATAATTAATGGAAATTGAAATCACATCATCCATGATGTCGGTAATTCGACACATCACAGACAATGTTTTTAATTCCTTGACCAAGTGGGGGAAGATAAGAATATTGATGGTGAATTTCCCATGAAAAAGAGAACAACCAGAATATATATTATTTCTATAGATTTCACGCCACTTGTGTAAGATGATATGAAGAAAGAATGAGAATGGAAATCAAAATAAAATAATAATTGAGAAATCTCTTACAAAAAATTCAGCTGCCCAATGGTTATGCGACAGGGTTTTAGAACACATTAAAAAGAGAGGGGACAGAGGTAACCCATCCAGAACTGATTCATAAAATAGAATAGATCAAGAATAAGAATGAAATAAGAACATGGTATGGAATCTTGAAACTTATACCACATAAAAGAGAACTTGAAAGGAATAAAGAAAGAAATTGAGAATTTTCATACCTTGTAGAGTAAACCATAGAACATTAAGGTTGGACTTTGGGGGCTTGAGATTATCTTGGGAGGACTAATATGGATGCAATGAGGCTAGATCTTCGTTGAGGGAGAATTTGTAATGAGTTTAATGTAGGGAAGAGTTGGTATTTATAGGGAAAGTGAGGGATTATTTTAATAATTTTCAAGGGACACCTCATCGGTGGTATTTGAAAAACCATGGTCTTGCCCCTAGTATTTCCCCATTGTATAAACCAATCGGGACACCTCAAATTTAATTTTACTATACACAAGTCGACCAGATTTATGACATCATTATTATATCATTAATGATGTCATTAACACACAGAAAATAAAAACTGTAATTTTTACAATTCATCGAAAAATCAACTATTTCAGAAAAATTCCCAAAATTCACCATAACCATTTATCAAAGTGTAGATTTAAAAAATTAAGTCCAGTTTTTGAAAATAATTTTATTAAATATTTTTAGTTTAATTGTTAAATAAATTAATAATTAATTAAAAAAGTAACAATTCTAATTCTTTTACTAGTTCTATATCACAATGAAAAATTAACCTAGATTTTATTATATTAAATCCTTAATAAAATAAAATAATAACAATATTTACTATTCATTAGGGTCATATTACTATTCATATTACTATTCATAAGGGTATGTTACTATTCACCAAAAAAATAGGTTGGTTCCAATAGACTCCAAATAACATACTGAACACAATTTTAGATGACAGTTTCTTGAAATTCAGAAAATAGAAGTAGAAAAGTTATGTTTTAAATGCTAATTTAAAAAATATCTACTTAAAACAAAGTTTCATGCATTTCTATTTATTTTTAGAAAAATATGGGGTGTTACAGGGGGGTTCTATCCAGGGGAGTGTAGGTCTGGGTCTGTCCTTGGGGGGGGGGGGGTCTATCTGGGGGGAGTCCAGGGTCTAGGGGGTCTGTCTCGGGTCTGTTTGGGGGGTGTCCAGGGTTTGTCCGGCGGGTATCTTGGGTGGGGGGGGGTCTGTCCTGGGTCTATCTGGGGGGTGTCCTCGATCTGTCCAGGGGGGTGTCCTGGGTCTGGGGGGTCTGTCTGGGGGGGTGTCCAGTGTTTGTCTAGGGGGGTCCAGGGGGTGTCTAGGGGGGTCTTTCATGGGAGAAGGGGTGCTTCAGGGGGGGGGGGTCTAGGAGGTGGGCTTTGCAGGGGGAGGGGGATTTGGGTTTATGTAGGATGTCATAGAAAGAGGGGGTGTCTAGGGGGGACTGTGCAGGGGGTGGGGGCTATTTTTATGGGTTTTTGGACCCTATATCCACGATTTCTAACCGTGGATATAGGTTTATTGCCATAGTTTTTAACCATGGATATAGATTTATTGCCCCAGTTTCTAACCATGGAAATAAACTATGTCCATACTCTAGTATAGCCACGGTTCTAAACTAAGGCTATAGTGATCTTACCAAGGTTTAAACTGTGGTTTTATACCTATACCCACGGTATGGAACCGTGGATATAAGTCTAGAACTATATCCAAACCAAACTTAGCCATAGTTTCCCCAAACGTGGCTATTACCTATAGCCATGGTTTAAAACCGTGGCTAAAGCCCAAATTTCCAGTAGTCAAAGTTGGGTATGAACTCATTTTTCATTATAATAACTTATTATCAATTGTTAATATGTTAATTTATATTTCTTCTAATATGACTTATATTTGATTTATAGGGATAAATTTAAGTACTTTGGGATGCCAATCCTACGAATTCCTACTCAGTCTCCCAGGATGACCTGGTTGATAATGTCCTTGGGAAGGAGCATCCTGGTAGAGTGGGTGGGATGGGTTTTGGACCCATACCATCTGAGGTCTTTGGTAGGCCACTAAAGATTACAACTGCATTTACTCCAGGTTGTAGTCAGTCCATACCCCGAGATACTTAGAGATAGATGGTTTATCTATGAATAACATTTCAAGAATATGGGGCTTAGATATCCACTTTGGAGAAAGAATTGATTGATTTTATCAAAATATGACTAGATCTTCCCGCCAGTGGTATTTCATCAACTGGTGGTGAGTAGGTAAATCACAAAATTCAAAATCATTTAGTTTGTAAACTTTTATTGGTTTTATGTTTAAATATAAATATAAAATAGTATTTAATTTTCAATATAATGTTCTTAAAGGTGGTGGTAGGAAGTATAGATAGAGGGTGACAGGTTGAGGAGTTGTGTTCATCATCGGACCGTGATTAGCAGTATTTTGGATATGTAGGAAAATTATGCTAATAGTCGGTTTTTATATATATTAGGTATGTCACTTAGTTTCCACAAATCATTTTCACGACCTAAATTTTCTTGATTTCTTTTGTTTCATTTTTAAATTTTTTATTGATTTCTGATGTTTCCTTTTAGGTATTGATTTCTGAAGTGTGGTATGCACCATATATGTCGATTATTTATTTTCATAAATCATTTTTTATGATTAATTTTACCTAAAATTATTAGGTTTCTTACCCATGGATGAATTATCAACCTTCTTATTTATTTTTTTGTGAATATCATGTTTTTTAACTCACTTCAACTTGGTTTTAGTGGATATCCCTATTTTCTTCAAAAGTTTATAGTATTATTTTCTCATGTTTTATATTTGGCATGTGATCACTCTCACTTATGCTTTCATCTTATTGAAAATATTTTTGATAATAATTTAAAAATGTCAGTTGAACACTTGAGTGTCTTGATCCTGTTAAGGTAGAGGGACTGCCCACTTCATTAATAGTATAATTTACAAATATCTATTGAACACTTGAGTGTATTACACAACCAGAATTTGCATCTCCCCAAAATATGCATCTGGTGGATAAAATCTATAATACAACCATCAAGCATGACCTATATGGTTTGGTTCATCTTTCTTGACTGCTCATCGATCTGAGGATATAATGTTATACCCAACTTTAACTATCACCTCATATACTTATATTATAATTACAAAATCTATGAGGTAATACAGGTTGTCCATGGGTGAACACCCCACATAAACTATCAAATCTGACACTCGTTGATAATTTTTGGACAATTCAATCAATGTGAAATAAAGCCTTCAATGTCTCTTACCATGGATGGCCACCATAACATCCACTTTTCATTATTATAAATCATGGTCGGCCCTAGGTGAAAATCCCACATAAAATCATTATCTGATCTCATAAACTCATCTCTACTCGAATATATGACCATTATCATGCTACAAATTATAAAAACTCCAGGTAAATCAAAATTGAATTCTGAAATAGTTTCAAATTATTCCAACATCTCACACATCATGATACATTCCAAAATAATATTCTGACTTTTCTTTACTTTTTTCACCAATGAAGACATTATATCTAAGCATACCCACATTTTTTCCCATAATCCTTCAACTAAACCCACAAACTAGTCTTACAGGGAAGATAATATCTTTTATTCAGGTAATGAAATGTGTTCTCCCATCCCCTATATTTTCTACCCCAAGGAATTTACCACTACATTTCCATTTCTAGTTGAATACTATTTATCAATGTCAAATATATACATGTACTCTATGAAATTCATCTCATGATGATTATGTCAATGTAGTGAGAAACAATTATATTCACTCTAGGTTCCAAAGTACATAAAAAATATCTCTCCCAAGAGATTCTGTCCTAATCATTTCAATGCATAGAACAGAACTATAAACTAAAATATAGGATTAGAGTATTTCACCATGTGGGTTAAAAGTTGATGACTCTCAAAGTGACTAGTTTATCACTCTACATCATAACATATCCTAATACAGGACTAGATGCATCAAATTTGACTAAATGTCCATTTTTAGGCTCAGGAATGCTTAGAATCAGAGCTGACAACAAAAACTTTTTCAACACTATGGAAACATCCACAAACTAGCATGTACAGTAAAATGTGAATCCATTCTTGGTAACTGTTGTCATTGGCCACGCAAACTGAGAGACCTACAAAATGATTCTCCTCTAATTCCTATACAATCCAATAAAGCATCAACTATCTATTACATTTCTCAATTATGAAAAATACACAAAAACATCAACATACTCAAGATCAACTGTTATCCATGAATGTGAAACCACTATATCCAAAAGTGACACTTCATGTACATAGAATAAAATTTATGTACCCAAATTATACTAAACCTATTATTCAGGTACATATCATGTGATTATTATAAAAATGTTGGTATTTTGCTATTATTTTTCGATGTGGGATGCATGTGCTTATGAAATTAGAATGGTTTTTTAGGGCACTGGTATTGGGGTTGTATAATCAATTTTTTTTTGTAAATCTAGCTTTAATGGCGGTTTTAACCGCCATGAAAAAAATGTATTATATTAGGCATTCGTTTTAACCACCGCTACAATTTTCGTATTTTTCTATCTGCAACGGTCAAAACCGCTGCTACATGCAATAATTTAGTAGAAGTTATAATCGCCGCTAAAGAGTTTTCATATTATTTTATTATTATTTGGTGATTATCATGGTTTCAGGGGTGGGTTTCTAGAAGAAATTGATTTTTTTAGCGGCGGTTCGAACCGCCACTAAAAAATCATTTTGGATGGAAAAACGACCGCTAAAACCATAAGAAGCGCTGCTAAATCAAGTAAATGTCCGTGTATTTTACGTTGACACACAATTTAGCCATTGTTTTTTGAATCCCCCGCCATACGAAAAAACCCGCTGTGAAAGTGTCATTTTTATGTAGTATATCTAGCTAGGTCATGACCATTCAACATTAACATTTAATGTCCATGGATTGATTAAGAAAATGATATTGAAAATTGTATTAAACAAGCTTAAAAGACATATTATTAACAAATTTTAATTTTAGATATTCATTAGGTTCAATCCAACAATACTCTTAACCCCAATCGTGAAGAAAATTAGCCATAGATGAAGGATTTGAATACAAATAGGGAAATAGAGGGAAATATTCTTGGTATATCAAATAATTGATGGAAATCAGAGAAAATCATAAATTAAATAATTCAAGAGATATTAAATACTATGATAGAAGAGTAAATGATGAATAGATAAGTAAAAATTTATGTTATAAGGAAAATGAGATTGGAAATGGATTGTTGGAACATCGATGATCAAAAAACATGTCTAAGAGAATAGAAATACTCTTAGAATTATATCATCAGAGGAAACTACCTAGTTGCAAAAGGTATTGAAAACCTCTGAGTATTTTGAAATGTGATCACATGGGGTCTTTTTGTTAAATAACACTAAATTAAACCATGTTTGGATTGAATTAGTAATTCTATGTTTGATTATGAATTTCTACACCTGAATTTGTGGGAAAACAATATTAGATGTTGCACCACTATATCATCGATTGTTGTAGTCCATTATGGTGTGCTACTATAGAACTAGTGACTCACCATGATTATCTGATTTAGTATATTGATGATTCTAGTGGTGTGGAAGTGCATGTTGGTTGTGCTCAGCTATTGTGAAATATCCTCTTGCATCTAAGGTTATATTGAGTTTAGGATCTAAAAGAAGAAATTATTGTGCTCCACGGATCCTTGAGAAAGTCAAAGAATAATAACTCATGCACTAATCCTTGAGAAATATGATGTAGGTTTCATTTCAAAAATAAAAAATATAGTAAAAATATAAAATTAGATGGAAATGGTAGGAAATGGGGAGGGGTAATTTGAGGTTCATTTCATAAGATATTATTCCTAAGATCAACAATCCATAATGATAGTGAAAAAATTTGATTCAAATAAAAGGAATAATTTATTCTTATAGGATTTGATCATATTAAATACAATTTTCCCCAAACCACAATTATCTACTAAGGTGTAGTAAGCAATAGTCTGGGGTTGAACCCATACAGATAATTTGTCAGACAAGCAAACCAGTGATCAGAACCTTTTGGGGGATTCTTCATGTTTAATCTCTTTGGTATGGTTTCACAAAAAATATGTTGAATGGGTATTAAATTAGATAAAAGTAATGTTCTGAGTTCAATTCCATGGTACATGAAAAGGTTAATCCATAATAAAATTAGGGATATACCTATTTCATAGTTCATAAATCAATGAGAAAGAAACCAATTTAGTTGTTCCAACCAATTAGATCAATATATGTAGGAAAATAATCCGTGGTCTATAGTAATTGAAAACTTAAGCACAATAATATTATATTATATGTAGATTTAATTATAGGTTATTGTCCCGACCCTGATCTTATCCAACTAGGTCATGGTCATTCACCATTAAATTCTTATGGTCTTGAATGGTTTAAAAGATGAGATTGAAAATTATTTTTAACCACTAATAAAAATATAGGCTATAGCCACTATTTTATAGGTCCATTGATATAGCTTGTATATATCCATGATTTAATTATACGGTCATGGATAAAAATTTACATTGTCTTTTTTTCCAAATCACATTAGGCTCCTCCTCTGTCCTCCTCCGTCCTCCCCTAATCGTGACCCCCCGAACCCTCAATGTCTCTCACAACTACACCCTCCTCCCTGACGCCCTCTAGACACGACCTCTTCCCCGGACCCATCGTGATGTCTCCTCTCCCAAATCCTCATCCACAAAGGGTACCCCTCTATAACACCGAATGAGGCATCCCCCCTGTGATCCATTCCCACCGAATGTGGGACACATCACCTCCCCCACCAACGCTGCTCCTAGGTGGCCTCCCTACCTCCTCCAGCGTGCCTCCAATGTGGCCAACCCCCTCCAGGTGATCCTCCTCTTTTTTATTTACAATTATGTTTTCATTATTTTTTTATCAGTGTGTGAAGAAGTAAACTATAATAGTTTCACATGTTTGAGTATTATAAAGAAGTTTTTGAATTAGATACATTATTCTTATTATAATTGATATGTGTGGATTTAGGGACAAGTAGTTTTTGGGGAAGGGCCAATTATCCTAGATTGGGAATCACTATAGTGGTGTTGTATACAGTTGGAATCGAAAAAAATTGATGGTATCAAATTTTGATGGTTAAATTGGGATTCGAGGGATCTACTTCAATGCTTCTAAATGATTTTAATTCTTATTTTTGGGAGTTTTTAATGACCCACACAATTATAGGGTCGGTAATTTTAGAGGAAATTTTATTTTTTGTTCCTGAAGAAGGGCAAGTTTTGAGAATTGGGATGTGAATTGGAATTTCATGATTTGGTACATCTACGGGATGTTTTTTCACTTGGGGATAATGTTTAATTAGAGGTTTTGTTACCAAATCATAGGGTGGTTCCTAAATAAAAAAAACTTCAGTAGTGATTGGCTATTCGATCGGGAGGCACTAGGTTCTTTTTAATGGGTTTTTAAAAAATTCTAGCCTTTATAAGGTACCCGATGTAGGGGTATTAGATACTCGATGGTCTATAAAGTATAGTGGAACATTTATAAGGTCTATCAGGAACACAATGAAGCTGGATTTTTTAACAAGTAGGGATGGCTTTTATTTTTTAAAGATAACATAATTGTTATTATAGATTCCCCCCTTAAAAATGCCTTATGGGGTCATTCTTATTTAAATGGATACTGGTAAATATTCGTGTTCTACCTCCATTATCCTTTCTTATTTTTATCTTGTAATATCAAGTTTTTTTGGGAATGGTTTATGTCTAATTTTACCACGACTTAGTGAAATTGGACCATTATTATGTGGCATCATAGATTGGTGGTATAAGTGTGATTTTTTTAATATCCTCCCATAGACCACAACAATTATGTAATTCTTAGATCATAGGATGAGACATTATGACCCCAGACGATTCTCCTTCTATGCTAAATAATGTCCATCACCAAATAGGGTGATGTTTCCATGTTTTATTTATCCCTTGACGTGTTAGAAACATTATGGCACATGTAAGCAATGTTTTATTTTTCTCATTATTTTAGAAAATCCTATTCATATTTATTAATGTTATCTTTGATGAAATCATTACAATGTCACCATTCCCTTGTAAAATGTGGTGCAATGACATTAATCTTCCACATTATCATATTTAACCAAGTTTTCAGCTGATCAAATTCTTTCTTATCTTATGATGTATTTACCAAAAAAACATACCAATTTATATAATATATGTTTACTAGCATGATTTTTCTTTATCATGGTTCATTCCCAAAATAGATATTCCCACAAAAGTGTTTCTTATAAATTATAAGTTAATAATATTTTAATATTACTTGGATTCATGTATGAGAAAACATGACCAAGATGTAGCATGATCATATTTTGGTTTATTTTAAAAAATGTAGATGTTCCGGATTCATCCCCGAGCAAAAGGTGAGCTCATGGAATCTACATATCTATCCTATAATGATAAAATCAGTTATTTAACCACTAATTATTCTTTGGTGGTTCATCATTATTAGATTTAAAATTCTCTACGGTGATAATGAAGTTACCCTCATTGAAACAACTATGTGATGAAATGGTCCAAATGATATTCTTCCCGATAAGAAAAGTTTAAATGTTACATATTCCTATTTACCTCTAGTTATCAATAATTATTATATTTTCTAGAAACAATAAGTAATTTCATAATTTTTAAACTAAATCTCAAAACATATCAGAGTGAATTGGTGTTCTTCAACTTGTCCAATTTAACACTTTCATTAATTGTACTAAAATAAAACATAGTGGAGACATGGTATTTTTATTAAATTTCATATTCTAATTTATAGGAAAAATAATTACATTTCATAATAAGCTACAATTCAAATCTTAACCACATATTTTATACAGAACATTATATATGGTTGTATTTGATTCTCATTACCATATAATGATAATGAAATACCTTTAGTTTATTTATGTATCCCAATTATGATAAAAGAATCCTTCCAATTTTCATCAAGATGTGGTGTACCATAGGTTAATGATAAATCCATTCCTGAATAACCTTTATATATTCACCCAATAACATATTGTGTTCCCCCTATATAGACTAATTATTCATTTATTTTTATGAATTACAATAGATTCCACCTTTCTTGAAATTCATATGTGTATAAACATATAGAAGAATTGAATCATTAACTAAATGTAATTTAATATTATAACCAACTCCAAACGTGATTACTCTATCATTTTTATTTTGTTCTGTTTAAACCATCATACTCTTACTATTTCTCTATATACTAAACATCCTTCTTATTTCATCTCAATTTTATGTATACGAATCATCATACACCATAATATTTCAGTGTTTTCATTAATTAAATGTTTTCTCAATTGTATGCATTATGTTTATTAGAGTAATTTATTGGTAACAAAATGATATTATATAAATCACCATATAAACATTGAATGTTTTCATTAATTAAATGTGTTCTCATTTATATGCATTATGTTTATCAAGATTCCATGATCCATCTACTTATTTAGGTGTATAAACTAATGAATATTTCAATGATCTTTATGGTGGTGGTGGTGTTCGTGGTCGAAGAGGAGGTGATAATGATGTTGGTACTTCTTTAAGAGATTATGAGGGTAATTATGGTTCTGGTGATTTTCATATCAAGGTACATTTTAGATGTAAATTTTATTCTTGGTTTATACATTTAATTTTATCAAATATTTCTTTTTATTATGATGATATTGATATCGAAATTTTATATTGTTTATATTTGAGATAGTTTTATTTCTTATGATATATATTTTATTATTTTTTAGTTCCGTTTTATTTAGAAGGTGGTGTTTTTTTTTCTTGTAGCTAGAGGGTGCGAGTACTGCTATACGGTGAAGCTATTATGGAAGTATTTGGGGATTAAGTATAGCTGTGTATGAATCAATTTACATTGTTATTAACAATGTATGTAAGGTCTATTTTTCATGGTTTTTAAAGTGTTATTAGGGACTATGATCTATGGTTTAACTATGGGTGTAGTTAAAAATTACTATTGTTATGACCGTGGATTTATTTTATAATTTACATGGGATTAACCGAATTATTATACTATAATTTCCAAGGTTAACCCATGGCCATACATGAACTTATTCCATATTTCAAAAAAATTTATACATGGAATAATTCGATGGATTAAAACGTGGTAGTTGAAAACCCCTACTACAACAGATTTGGTGCAGATATGGACATGGGGGATAACAAGGGGTGGGGGTGGGAAGCTAGAAGGGGCTGATGGTAGGGGGACTCGAATGGGGGGACTGGCATAGGTAATGAGGTGGGCGGAGACTGGCAAGGGGAGGGGGAGACTATAGGGGGGGTTCATGGGGAAGGGAGGGGGGTTCAAGGGGGTCGGGGTAGGGGGCAGGGTGAGGGGTGTGGGGAGAGAGTTAAGTGAGGAGGGGTGGGGTGGGGGTATCTAAGAGGGGGGGTTGTCATGGAGGGAGGGGGTGTCCAGGCGGTGTCTAGGAGGGAGGGGGAGTCCAGGGGGGGGGGGGGGGGGTTGTCCATGGATCTATCAAGGAGGGGGTGTCCAGGAGGGATTGCATGTTGCAAGTGCTTCATTGAAGCCTAGTTCTTCTTCCCCAAACACTTCCCAAAAATATGGAAAATTAGTTTATTTACTTGTTGTTTATGTAAAAAAGCATAAAAATCCCATGAGTTGGGTTTAGAAGAAATCCTGCAAGAGATGATAATAGCTCCAACAATAATTTAATTTTATTAACATAATGAGTTCGATCTGATTTCTTGAATATATTGGAACTGATGGTGGTGGTTTTATACATAACATTCTAAGCAAGTGAATAGTTTCCCATAAAGTGCCTCATCCCATATCAAATTCCCACATGTGATAGACTCCTCTTAATGGGGAAACCATTTCTTCTAGAAGGTCAAATCATAGTATAGGGTCTGTTTTTAGCCATGATGCCTCACCACACTTCTGCCCTTGTATCGTAGCACATTTCTTATTTTCACACCCACGGTGTGTGCTCATGTATGGCTTAAACGACCCACTCTCTCTCCTTAAACAATGCGAACCACATGGATGGCTCCCTTATGTTTGGTTGATATTATCTCCCACAAAGCATCGATTAGGCTAGCTAAGATGACTTGTGTGGTTGGCCCTATTTTTTGTAAAAGGGGTTATTCACATACTAATTAATATACTATGTATATAATACCATTCCACGATTTTATCAAATTCATTTTTTTTAAGAAATCGTCATTGAAACAAATTTATACTTGCATATACTTCTTTAATTTCTCTTATTATTTAATTTATCATCATGAAAAATATTATTATACATATTCATCATTTCATTATCCATTGTTTCAATTAATGTTTCACCATTGACACATGTATTTGACATGAAGATCAGTCCAACAGTCATCACAATAAACAAGGAGAATTTTCCAAGTATCAAATCCAATCAAGTGAGTCCATAACCATTTTATAATCATCCCCACTTCATCCAACAACACATATTAACTTATTGACAACAAATTCAACTTGGGATTAACATATATAAAATCCATGACCGTGAGGTAATCATTGTGGATAAAGAGTTCACATTACCTTTTTGAAAATATATATTAATCATGGTATTAAAACCACTCTATTAAAACATCATTTAGTCCATGAGGTTACCTCTCTCATAAAACTTCATCGCGGGAAGTTGGAGTTCTGGTCCATTGCCTCCTCACATTGGTCATTTTTGGACTTGTGAAATCTATCATAAAAAACATTCATTTAATTAAAAAAATGTGGGGGTAAGAGATCTTACATCCTTCGTCTATAACCAATGTATTGGATACCACTGTGCTTTGAGTTTTGGGAGAATCCCCATTTCTTCAATTATTATAAGGTGAATGAATAGTACCCAATGCCTTCTTGAATTTATCATTAACCTGAATAGTCATGATAGTTCCACTGGTGTTGGTGTACTCAGCATTCAGATTTAATATTCCCTCCATGTACATAACAAGAGTACCACACACATTAGAGGCTCCTTTATAGGCTGATTGAATGAGGCTAGAAATTCTTCCCAAAGTAGTAATAGGCTTTCCTGTAGATTTTCGTTCTTCCTTCTATGTATTAGTGATTTGGCTAAGAGTGTTGATAGTAGGGTCTAAAATTTCATTTAAATATTTTGGATCAACTATTCCCTCAATTATCCTCTCTATAGCATTCAATGTTTTTTTGATCTTTATAAGAATAAATTATGAAGGTATCCTTCACAAAGGACAATTTCACTACAACCATTTGAAAGGAATCTGGATACTTTGCCTTCTAATATTGATAATATAAGGAAGAGTCCATATCCATCTTCCCATATTCACCTATGTTAACCACTGTTAAATCATCCTTCCCAACCTTCCTAGAGTCTACTAAGCTGTTAGTGTCACTACTTGTATTACCACCATTAAATTACATACTTTGATCATCCTCATTCCTTGTATCATCATTATAAAATCCATAAACCTCAAATTTAGAAACAGAATTATCTCTATAGATAACCTTGGATTTTCCCTTAATATAGTGGCTATTTTTAACATTCATTGGTTTTGAAATAAAGGTAGACTTCACAAATTTATCCCTCTTATTATACCTAATAGAGAGAGTTTGATTGTAACATCCAAAGGTTTTCTAAAAATAAATTGAAAATGATTGAAATTTTGTTTAAGGTATATATTTATAAGTATTCTTTATACATAATATTATTTCTTCTATTATTTGATTTTCAAGAAACTGTCATCTACAATTGGGTTCAGTATGTTATTTAGAGTCTGATGAAACAAACTTGTTTTTTGGTGAATAGTAACATGTCATTATGAATAGTAATATGAATAGTAATATGAATAGTAATATGAATAGTAATATGACCTCATGAATAGTAAATAATATTATTATTTTATTTTCCCATGGCAATAGGATAATGGGATCATAATTAATTTTCCAATGTCACATGAAACTAGTTGCACTTCAATATTGTTATTTTTCGAATTAATTGTGACCTTATTTAAAAATTAAATTAATAATATTTATAAAATTATTTTTGAAAAATGGAGTTCATTTTTGAATTCTACACATCGAAAAATGGTTGGGGTAAAGTTTTGGTATTTTTCTGAAACTCTTGAATTTTCGGTGAATAGTGAAATACGATAAAATACCATATAATCAATTTATCGGTAAATATGCACTATTTATTACATAATAAATTATGAAAGGCCACTTGCCTCGAACTCACTTGATATTTTCACTAATTAAGGCCACTTGATTTGAGATTATTCATAGTCTTGATAAAAATATTATAATAATAATTAAAATAATCTAAAATACCTCCCCTCCTCCACTATAAATATCACCCTCACTCCCCTCTTCCTCCCACACCTCTCAAGCCTTGAGCATTGTCTAATTTCTGCCAAATTCCCTCCCCAATCTTCTTCCCCACGTCCTAGAGCTGCTGGTCTCACCAAAAGACCAAAATCAAAGCCCTTAAGAAGGATCTCAAGGAGAAGAGATCAAGAGGTAAACATCCTCTTTCATTTTCATTCTTTCCTTCCATTTTATGTTATTCTCTTCCTTTCCCTTTGTCTTTTGTTGGGATATTTCATTTAATATTTCCCCTTACTGTCCAAATTTTGTATGAATGATGAGATATTCCATTCTTCTCATCAATCTTGTTTTTATGAAATTTTAACAGACGCTGTTAGGCTGCCGAATCTCCGTAAGAAATTTCTCATGTTTTCTTTATTTCATGATTCCTTTTCTTCTTCCTTCACCCCCTCTTATCAGGGGAGAAATTTCCAGAATCATGTATATTCTGTATGTTGTCATGTTTATGGAAAATTATAAATCATTATTCCTCTCCTCTCTCACTTATTTAAGGAATAAGAACATTGTCCGTGACGTGTCAAATTATCGACATCGTGGACGATGTAATTTCACTTTCCATTAATTCTTTAAAGTCTGGTCATGAAACCATTTATATTGTTGAACCAGGTTATAATATATGTTTTATAACTCATATATGGTCCTTCAATTCTTTTGTACCCATGGTTCAAATTTATAAGACTAAATGAGGTTGTAATTATCAAAGAACCACTTAAATTATCTAAACAAACATAATTAATGTTTTAACTTATAAATCATCATCATATAAAGCATCAAAGTGATAAATGGTATAATTTATGGTACTGTAAATATGTAAATACTACTCCATTCTAATTCTGGAGTTTCACTTCTGATCAACAAGAACGATTCATCATGAACTGATTGTGAAAATCAAAAAAGAACTCACCCAAAATAATGCAAGGAACAAAATACCAACAAATAATGGGTGAAATGAGGTTATGAAATGACCACATAAGATGTTATAAACATGAACATGTTTCTGTAAAATACTAATAACACTCTTTTAACCATTATACAGGAGGTTTAAACAATTTTTAAGTAATACAAGCCCAAGGTAAGGGAATTCTTAACCCGATTTCCATTCTTTGGGTTAACCTTCTAATTTATAATTTATGTTCTATTTAAATTGTTTGTGTGATGGGTTCTGTTTATATTATGTTTAATTATGTGTATTTACAGAGTATATACATATTAAATCCACTCAATTAAGTCTCACTTCAAGTATACGATGTTTATAAGGGACTTTTCTTCTAAAATCCTCTTTTAAAATTCTGTTTTATAATATTCAAAGGAAATGTTTTTACGCTATTGTTTATGTTATATGATTATGTTTTTGTTATTGGGCATTGTTTATGATGAAGGGTGGGACCTATATTTCCCACCAATGCATTGGGTATGAGTAAGTTGGAGGTCAGCCGTATGGTTACTCCAAGTGTAACTGTGATGGTTACACAAAGTAAGGTAGCTGTGAGGGTTACAAATTTTAAGGTAGCCAAGATGGTTATGAGATTATGTAAGTAATGCCCCAATATACCTCTATTATTATAATTATGTTTGTGTTGATCTTGTTTAAATCTCATGTTACACAAAGTAAGATTTTATGGGTGGAAATCATGTCTTTTGAAAATGTTTTCATACGTCATGTGTATTTAGGGACTAATGTGATTTTTCCTTCTTTTTCAAACCTTACTGAGCTTTTGTGCTCATCCCAAGTTTTTAAATGATTTTCCACAGGTTAATGGATGTGTAATACAAGGAAGGAAGACATTTTAAATGTTTAAGAATTGTCAAGGAGTCTTGTTTTGTGTTTTAATGTTTTATATTCTGAGGAAAATGGAAACTGATTTTATGGTATCCACTATGTAACAATGTGTAATGTTATGAATATTTTGTCTTAATTCTCTAAAGCTCTATCCTTGAAAAGATCCTCAATGTAAAATGAAGTGTTTTCTTGAATAAATTAAAGATTATGTATGTAATAAGGTCGGGTCCTTATAGTTGGTATCAAAGGTTGGTTTAGACAACTTTAGGGATTAGGAGTTCTTGTGAGACACGTGATTAGTCCCTATATCTATTATTTCAGTTAAATCCTTGTTTTATAACTTTTTTTTTCAGGTCATGTAAAGTCGGTTACGAATTGAAGTAGAAGGATCTCAAACGACATTCCTATCTCTTCCTGATGACATTCTTGCAATAATTATTGCAAAGTCATCTTCGGATGATTGTGAAACTTTTTCTAGCATACAACTCACTTGCAAGCAGTTTTTTGAGATATCAAACACCTCCTCTATACCTCGTTATCATCGAGGATCATGGGTTGTTTTTAGACAAATACTATTTTCCCAATATTCACATAATTTCAAGAAAGGTAAATATTGTCAAGGTATTTTCAAATATTTTACCTTATCACAAGAATTTGAAGTATATTATGATTTTAAAAATGGTGCTGAGGAAGGAGACCCTTGTGCAACCTATTTATATTTTCTTTTAAAATATAGTCTCACATCACATACTTATGGTATTTTAAAAGGACCAATAATAGAAAGTTTCAACTCAATTTCGGTCCGACTATTTCATAGAAATCACGTTTTATCAGATGTTTTGGAATTATATGTCATACCTGATTATTTTCCAAAACTGTTTTTCTGTGAACACCCATATGACCCATGTTGTACGAGGTGTATTTGGATGGAGGAAGCAAATGATTTTTAAGGATCTCTAAATCATTGTTGTAATTCATGGGACTTCTACCTACGTGAACAAGATGATGATGAAACCGAGTGGACACCTTGATCAAGGTAACCTCACTTGTTTAATAAGTAAATAAAATTGTGAGGACGCAATTTCAAGAAGGTGGGGATAATGTAACATCCCAAGGTTTTCTAAAAATAAATTTAAAATGCTTTAAATTTTGTTTAAGGTATATACTTATAAGTTTCCTTTATACATAATTTTATTTCTTCTATGATTTGAATTTAAAAAAATTGTCATCTACAATTGGGTTCAGTATGTTATTTAGAGTCTGATGAAACAAACTTGTTTTTTGTTGAATAGTAACATGCCCTTATAAATAGTAATATGAATAGTAATATGAACTCATGAATAGTAAATAATATTATTATTTTATTTTCCCATGGCAATAGGATAATGGGATCATAATTAATTTTCCAATGTCACATGAAACTAGTTGCACTTCAATATTGTTATTTTTCGAATTAACTGTGACCTTATTTAAAAATTAAATTTATAATATTTAGAAAATTATTTTTGAAAAATGGAGTTTATTTTTGAATTCTACAAATCGATAAATGGTTGGGGTAAATTTTTGGTATTTTTCTGAAACTCTTGAATTTTCGGTGAATAGTGAAATACGATAAAATACCGTATAATCAATTTATCGGTAAATATGCACTATTTGTGTCATCATAAGTGATGAAAGGCCACTTGCCTCGAACTCACTTGATATTTTCACTAATTAAGGCCACTTGATTTGAGATTATTCATAGTCTTGATAAAAATATTATAATAATAATTAAAATAATCTAAAATACCTCCCCTCCTCCACTATAAATATCACCCTCACTCCCCTCTTCCCCCCACACCTCTCAAGCCTTGAGCATTGTCTAATTTCTGAACAATTCCCTCCCCAATCTTCTTCCCCACGTCCTAGAGCTTCTGGTCTCACCAAAAGACCAAAATCAAAGCCCTTAAGAAGGATCTTAAGGAGAAGAGATCAAGAGGTAAACATCCTCTTTCATTTTCATTCTTTCCTTCCATTTTATGTTATTCTCTTCCTTTACCTTTGTCTTTTGTTGTGATATTTCATTAAATATTTCCCCTTACTGTCCAAATTTTGTATGAATGATGAGATATTTCATTCCTCTCATCAATCTTGTTTTTATGAAATATTAAGAGACGTCGTTAGGCTGCCGAATTTCCGTAAAAATTTCTCATGTTTTCTTTATTTCATGATTCCTTTTCTTCTTCCTTCACCCCCTCTTATCCAAGAGGCATGAAACTTCCAGAATCATGAATATTCTGTATGTTGTAATGTTTATGTAAAATTATAAATCATTATTCCTCTCGTCTCTCACTTATTTAAGGAATAAGAACATTGTCCGTTATGTGTCAAATTACCGACATCGTGGACGATGTAATTTCACATTCCATTAATTCTTTCAAGTCTGGTCATGAAACCATTTATATGGTTGAACCAGGTTATAATATATGTTTTATAACTAATATATGGTCCTGCAATTCTTTTGTACCCTTGGATCAAATTTATAAGACTAAATGAGGTTGTAATTATCAAAGAACCACTTAAATTATCTAAACAAACATAATTAATGTTTTAACTTATAAATCATCATCATATAAAGAATAAAAGTGATAAATGGTATCATTTATGGAACTGTAAATATGTAAATACTACTCCATTCTAATTCTGGAGTTTCACTTCCGATCAACAAGAACGATTCATCATGAACCGATTGTGAAAATCACAAAAGAACTCACCCAAAATAATGCAAGGAACAAAATACTAACAAATAAGGGGTGAAATGAGGTTATTAAATGACCATATAAGATGTTATAAACATGAACATGTTTCTGTAAAATACTAATAACACTCTTTTAACCATTATACAGGAGGTTTAAACAATTTTGAAGTAAGACAAGCCCAAGGTAAGGGAATTCTTAACCCGATTTCCATTCTTTGGGTTAACCTTCTACTTTATAATTTATGTGATATTTAAATTGTTTGTGTGATGGGTTCTATTTATATTATGTTTAATTATGTGTATTTACATATTATATACATATTCCATCCACTCAATTAAGTCTCACTTCAAGTATATGATGTTTATAAGGGACTTTTCTTCTAAAATCCTCTTTTAAAATTCTATTTTATAATATTCAAAGGCAATGTTTTTACACTATTGTTTATGTTGTATGATTATGTTTTTGTTATTGGGCATTTTTTATGATGAAAGGTGGGACCTATATTTCCCTCCAATGCATTGGGTTTGAGTATGTTGGAGGTCGGCCGTATGGTTACTCCAAGTGTAACTGTGATGGTTACACAAAGTAAGGTAGCTGTGAGGGTTACAAATTTTAAGGTAGCCAAGATGGTTACGAGATTATGTAAGTAATGCCCCAATATACCTCTATGATTATAATTATGTTTGTGTTGATCTTGTTTAAATCTCATGTTACACAAAGTAAGATTTTATGGGTGGAAAGCATGTCTTTTGAAAATGTTTTCATACGTCATGTGTATTCATGGACTAATGTGATTTTTTTTCTTTTTCATACCTTACTGATCTTTTGTGATCATCCCAAGTTTTTAAATGATTTTCCATAGGTTAATGGATGTGTAATACAAGGAAAGAAGACATGTTAAATGTTTAAGAATTGTCAAGGAGTCTTGTTTTGTGTTTTAATGTTTTATATTCTGAGGAAAATGGAAACTGATTTTATGGTATCCACTATGTAACAATGTGTAATGTTATAAATGTTTTGTCTTAATTATCTAAAGCTCTAAACTTGAAAAGATACTCAATGTAAAATGAAGTGTTTTCTTGAATAAATTAAATATTATTTATGTAATAAGGTCGGGTCCTTATAGTTGGTATCAAAGGTTGGTTTAGACAACTTTAGGGATTAGGAGTTCTTGTGAGACACGTGATTAGTCCCTATATCTATTATTTCAGTTAAATCCTTGTTTTATAACTTTTTTTTTCAGGTCAAGTAAAGTCGGTTACGAATGGAAGGAGAAGGATCTCAAACGACATTCCTATCTCTTCCTGATGACATTCTTGCAATAATTATTGCAAAGTCATCTTCGGATGATTGTGAAACTTTTTCTAGCATACAACTCACTTGCAAGCAGTTTTTTGAGATATCAAACACCTCCTCTATACCTCGTTATCATCGTGGATCATGGGTTGTTTTTAGACAAATACTATTTTCACAATATTCACATAATTTCAAGGAAGGTAAATATTGTCAAAGTATTTTCAAATATTTTACCTTATCACAAGAATTTGATGTATATTATGATTTTAAAAATGGTGCTGAGGAAGGAGACCCTTGTGCAACCTATTTATATTTGCTTTTAAAATATAGTCTCACATCACATACTTATGGTATTTTAAAATGACCAATAATAGAAAGTATCAACTCAATTTCGGTCCGACTATTTCATAGAAATCATGTTTTATCAGATGTTTTGGAATTATATGTCATACATGATTATTTTCCAAAACTGTTTTTCTGTGAACACCCATATGACCCATGTTGTACGAGGGGTATTTGGATGGAGGAAGCAAATGATTTTGAAGGATCTCTAAATCATTGTTGTAATTCATGGGACTTCTACCTACGTGAACAAGATGACGATGAAACCGAGTGGACACCTTGATCAAGGTACCCTCACTTGTTTAATAAGTAAATAAAATTGTGAGGACGCAATTTCAAGAAGGTGGGGATAATGTAAAATCCCAAGGTTTTCTAAAAATAAATTTAAAATCCTTGAAATTTTGTTTGTGGTATATATTTATAAGTTTCCTTTATACATAATTTTATTTCTTCTATGATTTGAATTTCAAGAAACTTTCATCTACAATTGGGTTCAGTATGTTATTTAGAGTCTGATGAAACAAACTTGTTTTTTGGTGAATAGTAACATGCCCTTATAAATAGTAATATGAATAGTAATATGACGTCATGAATAGTAAATAATATTATTATTTTATTTTCCCATGGCAATAGGATAATGGGATCATAATTAATTTTCCAATGTCACATGAAACTAGTTGCACTTCAATATTGTTATTTTTTGAATTAACTGTGACCTTATTTAAAAATTAAATTTATAATATTTGGAAAATTATTTTTGAAAAATGGAGTTCATTTTTGAATTCTACACATCGATAAATGGTTGGGGTAAATTTTTGGTATTTTTCTGAAACTCTTGAATTTTCGGTGAATAGTGAAATACGATAAAATACCGTATAATCAATTTATCGGTAAATATGCACTATTTATGTCATCATAAGTGATGAAAGGCCACTTGCCTCGAACTCACTTGATATTTTAACTAATTAACGCCACTTGATTTGAGATTATTCATAGTCTTGATAAAAATATTATAATAATAATTAAAATAATCTAAAATACCTCCCCTCCTCCACTATAAATATCACCCTCACTCCCCTCTTCCTCCCACACCTCTCAAGCCTTGAGCATTGTCTAATTTCTGAACAATTCCCTCCCCAATCTTCTTACCCACGTCCTAGATCTTCTGGTCTCACCAAAAGACAAAAATCAAAGCCCTTAAGAAGGATCTCAAGGAGAAGAGATCAAGAGGTAAACATCCTCTTTCATTTTCATTCTTTCCTTCCATTTTATGTTATTATCTTCCTTTACCTTTGTCTTTTGTTGGGATATTTCATTAAATATTTCCCCTTACTGTCCAAATTTTGTATGAATGATGAGATATTCCATTCCTCTATTCAATCTTGTTTTTATGAAATTTTAAGAGACGTCGTTAGGCTGCCGAATTTCGGTAAAAATTTCTCATGTTTTCTTTATTTCATGATTCCTTTTCTTCTTCCTTCACCCCCTCTTATCCAAGAGGCATGAAATTTCCATAATCATGTATATTCTGTATGTTTTCATGTTTATGGAAAATTATAAATCATTATTCCTCTCGTCTCTCACTTATTTAAGGAATAAGAACATTGTCCGTGATGTGTCAAATTACCGACATCGTGGACGATGTAATTTCACTTTCCATTAATTCTTTCAAGTCTGGTCATGAAACCATTTATATGGTTGAACCAGGTTATAATATATGTTTTATAACTCATATATGGTCCTTCAATTCTTTTGTACCCCTGGTTCAATTTTATAAGGCTAAATGAGGTTGTAATTATCAAAGAACCACTTAAATTATCTAAACAAACATAATTAATGTTTTAACTTATAAATCATCATCATATAAAGAATCAAAGTGATAAATGGTATCATTTATGGTACTGTAAATATGTAAATACTACTCCATTACAATTCTGGAGTTTCCCTTCCGATCAACAAGAACGATTCATCATGAACCGATTGTGAAAATCACAAAAGAACTCACCCAAAATAATGCAAGGAACAAAATAATAACAAATAAGGGGTGAAATGAGGTTATGAAATGACCATATAAGATGTTATAAACATGAACATGTTTCTCTAAAATACAAAAAACACTCTTTTAACCATTATACAGGAGGTTTAAACAATTTTTAAGTAAGACAAGCCCAAGGTAAGGGAATTCTTAACCCGATTTCCATTCTTTGGGTTAACCTTCTACTTTATAATTTATGTGCTATTTAAATTGTTTGTGTGATTGGTTCTGTTTATATTATGTTTAATTATGTGTATTTACAGAGTATATACATATTCCATCCACTCAATTAAGTCTCACTTCAAGTATATGATGTTTATAAGGGACTTTTCTTCTAAAATCATCTTTTAAAATTTTGTTTTATACGATTCAAAGGCAATGTTTTTATGCTATTGTTTATGTTGTATGATTATGTTTTTGTTATTGGTAATTGTTTATGATGAAGGGTGGGACCTATATTTCCTTCCAATGCATTGGGTATGAGTAAGTTGGAGGTCGGCCGTATGGTTACTCCAAGTGTAACTGTGATGGTTACACAAAGTAAGGTAGCCGTGAGGGTTACAACATTTAAGGTAGCCAAGATGGTTACGAGATTATGTAAGTAATGCCCCAATATACCTCTATGATTATAATTATGTTTGTGTTGATCTTGTTTAAATCTCATGTTACACAAAGTATGATTTTATGGGTGGAAATCATGTCTTTTGAAAATGTTTTCATACGTCATGCGTATTCATGGACTAATGTGATTTTTCCTTCTTTTTCATACCTTACTGAGATTTTGTGCTCATCCCAAGTTTTTAAATGATTTTCCACAGGTTAATGGATGTTTAATACAAGGAAGGAAGACATGTTAAATGTTGAATAATTGTCAAGGAGTCTTGTTTTGTGTTTTAATGTTTTATATTCTGAGGAAAATGGAAACTGATTTTATGGTATCCACTATATAACAATGTGTAATGCTGTGAATGTTTTGTCTTAATTCTCTAAAGCTCTAAACTTGAAAAGATCCTAAATGTAAAATGAACTGCTTTCTTGAATAAATTCAAGATTATGTATGAAATAAGTGCGGGTATTTATATTGATTCGGTGAATAAACATTCATAACTCCAAGGTAATTCTTCCCCTTACTAGTATCATAACACATTAAAGTTTCTCTTGAAAGTCAACAAGGTCATCTTCTACACCTGATTAGAACTAATATTTCTTTTGACATATCAGGGCCCACTGGTATTCAATTAATCCATCACCACCTTTCTCTAATGCTTTAATAAGATGAAAATTATTATCAAATTTCTCCGAACCATAAAAATGATAATATTCCATCATTGTCATCCCATTGTGTAGTGATAGGTTCAGATAAGTGGGGGTGTATGTGGGGGGAGGGGGACAAGCTGGGGGTGGGGTGTTGGGGGCTGGTGTAAGAGGGGGGGGGGGGTCTTGGAGGCTGGTGTAGAAATGCAGGGAATAGTTGGGTGTGTGGGGGGGGGGGGGGCTAGGGGTGGGGTGATGTGGGCTGGTGCAGGACGGGGTGATGGGGGTCTTGGGGGTGTGGTGATGGGGGGGGGCTGGTGGGAGGGGGTGATGGGTGTTGGTGCAGGGGTGGTGCTGGGGTGCTGTGAGGGGGGAGTGGTGTAGTGGGGGGCTAGTGTAGGCATGACTATTACTTGGGGGGATGGTGCTGAGGGCTGGGGGGAAGGTGTGTAGTGGGGCTAGTGGGGGTGTGCAGGGGGAAGTGGAGATGCATGGGGAAGTGGGGGAGGGGGAAGTGGGGTGCAGGTTTGTGGGGGGATGGTGGCTGGTGTAGGGGTTACGGGCTGTGGGGGAGTGGTTCTGGGAGGTTGGGGGCAGTGGGTGTGCTGGTGGGGGTGAGGGCTGGTGGAGGGGCCGTGGGTGTGGTGCTGAGGGCTAGTTTAGGAGGGCGTGCTGGGGGCTGGGGGAGTGGTGAGGGGGGTGGGGGATATTGGTGTGGGGGGTGCTGGTACTAGGGGATTGGGGGAAGTGTGTGTGATGGTGAGGGGCTGAGGGCTAGGGGAGAGGCTAGTGGTGGGGTGATCAGTGCTGGTGCAGGAGTGGGGGTACTGGGGGCTGGTGGGAGTGTTTCCTGGGGCTGGTGTAGGGGGGACTAGTGCTTGGGGGGTTGGTGCTGAGGGCAAGGGGCAGTGAGGTGTAGGTGGGGGTGGGGGTGGGGGGGCTAGGGGATGGGGGGAGGGGCTGGGGTAGTGGTGTAGGGGGCTGGAAATCAAATTTGGGAAGTGTTTTGGGAATGAACAGAATATGGAAAATGGAAGAGAATGATAAATATAATTTTAAAATGAGTTTCTTTATATTATATTTGTTGATTATATACTCACAATGCACAACTTGTTTTATATGATTTCACATGGTAATTGTGATATTTATTGAAAATAAATTCTAAGAAGAGAATATTGAATGGAAATGATAATATGGAAGAATGGGTTATGCTTCATGGATGTGTTATTTCTATTTTTTAAACATTTAATGATGCAATAATTATTGATATTGCGATGATCAATGTGTCTGTTTGTGGTTGGGGGCAGGGGGAGGGTGTTGGAGGGGTGTAACGACCCAATGATTTATAAATGGAAATTCCTCTATTACAAAATATAATCACATGAAAGCACAACATAATGACCAGTAAGTGTTATGTGATTATAAATGGAAATTCCTCTATTAAAAAATATAATCACATGAAAGCACAACATAAAGACCTACTAAGTGTTATGTGACCATTAAAATTTTTTTTTTCACTTATGTGATTTGGATTTCAAAAATCTAACTTTTACTATTGTGATCAGTAAGTTATTTGGTGTACGATATGAAAAATCGTAATATTTTGTGAATAGAAACATAATCTTATGAATAGTAACATACCCTTTTGAATAGTGATATACCCTAATGAATAGTAATAATACATATGATAATATAAAGATAATATTCAAGTGAAAGTAAAATGTACATATATTTTAGAATATATAAATGAATAATTTAAAACAAGGTTTTTAATAAAAAAATATGAGTTTAATTAAAAATTAAAATAATCATATTTAGGGAATTATATTTGAAAAATAGATTTCATTTTTATATTTTACACATCGAAAAATGGGTCAGGGGAATTTTTTGGATTTTTTTGAAATACGTGAATTGTTTAAGAATAGTAACAAAACAACAATTTTCTGTAAATGCTAAATAATGGAATTATTGATCAATTGATGATGATCTTATTATGTAAGACCAATTGATTTGAAGTAACATGAATTTATTACTATTCATGGTCATGGAATCATCACTATTTCTTGTCTTGATGTAAATTAATAAATTAATGATTAAAAAATTATGAAAACCCTCCTCTCCTCCACTATAAACCCCCCCCTCACTCCCTCTTCTATTCACTATTATGAATCCTTGTTCCTTGCTAATATTATGCCCAAATATATCCCCAATCTCCTCCCCCATGTCCAACAGCCCCTAGCCTCTTCAAAATACCAAATCCACTCACTCTAAGAGGATCTCTAAGGAGATAATATCAGGAGGTAGATTCCTCTTTCAAATTCTTTTATTTCTTTTTAGTTCTTCTATTTTATTATTTCTTTCCTCACCTCCCTTCACCCAAATAGTATGAAAACTCTAATAACATACATGTAATGGAATTTTTTTATACTATTGGGATATTTTATTATCATCTCTCCTTTCTACATCTTTTATTTAGAAAATAAAACACCATTTTACATGTGTTAATTTAGCACATTCAAGGACAACATTTTATCAATTTCAATTATCATGTTTGATTATGGTCATGAAGCCCTTTGTGTTATGGTTGAACGAAATTATTATATATAATATATATCCTATTTATGGTTCGGTAATCCTTTTATACAAACGATATTTTGTTATAAATCAAAACATGTTCGTCATAATCAAACCCACTGATTAACCAAAACAGTTATGACTAAGGTTATATATAATACTTAAACTTCACTCTAAGTAATGATATTAAATTTGAAACCATTTGATATCCTGTATGTTCACTAATAGATTAAAAAATCAATTATGGACAACCACTTTTATCTTTCATGTGTATCCAAACATGAATATAGGCGAAATGTCCATTAAAAACCAAGTAAGAAAATGATCCCAAACAATGAAATTGAACATTATAACCAATCAAAAAGGTATTGAATGAACCAAAAAGTGGTTTATAAAAAATAAATTAAATATATAATAGATTCTGGAATTTTTAATTAACAAGCCTAATTTTTTTATTCAAGTCATTAATAACAAGTGGAGAACACCACTAGATTTAAGGTAAGGGATCCTGTCCATTTCACTCTTAATCAAGATTGTCCTCTATGCTATGACTTTTTATGTATAATACCAAATTTTGGGGTATGATTTAACACCTCCCCCTTACTTCCCTCGTGATTTATGAGTTATGAGAAACCCATTTTTTTCTCTCATCAAGCCATCTTAGGATCACTCGACACTATGATGATAAACTATAACAAAAACTACCCAAACCGTCTTTGTTCATTCGGGTTTCCTAATATGTATTTATATCAAAATGGAATTATCTTATCTTTTTATGTACATATTCTAAATTCTGAATATTTTTAAAAAATTAATTTATGAAGATACTCTCATCACTCTCTTTCAGGGATATACATGTTTTTAAAATATTCCCTCATTAGAACTTTCTGATAAGAAACCATATTTTAAGGGAACTTCCTAAATTTTTACCCAATTTCAAGTGCACATTATACTCTATTTTAAGACACCATTATATTTATAAAACCAGTCCTTTTATTATGAAAACCTTCTTGGTTCAATTCTGGTTTTATATAAATCATTGTCCTCTTTTATATTTTAAAACCTCTATAGTATTTTCCTTAAAACCACACAAAAAATGATTTAATGCTAAGGTTTCTCAAATAAATTTTTTATATGTTGTCACTTCTGTTTGACTCCACTTACCATTTCATATGACTATTTTACCTTATGAATGTCCATGTATGTTCTAATCCCTTTCTTTCATGGAAAATTTCATCATACACCCATTGGTTATGCTTTTTATCATGATTGTGGTACCTAATTCTTTCCATGAGTAACCTTTTGTTTATGTATGATTGATAATGTATGATTATTTATGTGGAAGGAATATTCATTAAAATTTTGATATGGGTGGAACCAATGGGAGTTCCAATGCATTAGGTAATGTTATGTCACATGAGATACGATGTGAAACGCGATTGGCAGTTAGCCTTGACCCGTACTAAAATTGGAATCAGGATTTTAGATTACCATTGAATCATACAAAAATGGGAAATACAATTTTATATTAGCCTTGACCTGTACTAAAGACTTGTTTTATTATTCTACCAAATTTATATGATTCGATGTTTATGTGATCCCATGATTATATGATATGTTTTCATAGGTTCATTGCTTTGAATATCATTATTTCATGCCTCCAAACTCATGTTCTTAAGATGTATGCTTATGTTCATTCCCTTACTGGGATTTTTAGCTTATCCATTTGTTTATGTGTTCCCCTAGGTACCCTATGCATATGTAAGGGAAAAAAAGAAGTTAGGAGCTCTTTATGGAGATTAAATAAAGAAGTGGTTCCCTCATGTTTTATGTTTTATGTTCCCAGTATTCCATGACACTAGAAATAATGGTCCTTGGTTTTTCTCTGTTGTATAATTATGATTAAAAGCATGTAATGTTATGGGTAAAGGGCTATGGTCTCTACAAGAGGTATCAGAGGATGGTCTAGTTATTTTTGGAGATTAGGAATATGGAACATTAGTGAAAACCTTAAGGATGATACTAAGTATAAGAAAGAATTCTTAAATTTTGGTGAGTATTGAGTAAGTTGGTTATCAAGAAAATACCTCTCTCTCTAGATACGAGTAGGTAGAGGTGGATCTAGCACATATGTATCTAGAGGTAAATCCCAAAAACACCACTTTGAGCAAGACTCAAATGGGAACTGGTTCACAAAAATGGGCCTTACAACACCCTTAGATATGACACTCTTGAGGGATATTATTTGGTATATTCATGAGCTTAGTACAAGCCATTATTAAGGGGTAAAAAATGACATAATAATATGAGATATGAAATAGATCTAGGATAACCTAGATTTAAACCTAATGAATCACATATTAGGATATACTTATCCTTTATAATTTTATCCTTTTATATAAAAAGTATTCTTTTTATACTCAAAAGATATGTATTCAATACATCTAATTATATGTTGTTTTTCGTAGCTAATGGAAGGAAAGAGAAGAACTTGTTCCAACAATCTAGGTGATAGGAAATGTGAATATTTCCCTAATGATATACCTGATATGTCGAGAATTGCAGGTCAAACTTTCATGACCATACTTGCTTAGTTGGCTCGAGTTATGAATAATAACATGAATCATGTGGAACACCCTCCTCCTCCATGGAAAGGGAAATTTGTTTTAGAATCCTTCATGCGGAAAAGGCCTACCTTGTTGGGAAAATATTCGGATCCCCTCCTCGTAGAACAATGGTCTATCTCCATTGAAATGATATTCTTCATCCACCAGTGCTCAAAAGATGATAAAGTTGTTTTGGTGGACTATCATTTTGATGGGGAAGCTGATCAGTGGTGGACACAAATCAATAATAAAAATTCCCAAGAGGAAATTCATCCTGTGGATTGGGAGAAATTCAAAAAGATGTTTTACAAAAAATAATTTCCTCAAACCCTCTATCTCATGATGTAGAAAGAGTTCCTCAGACTTAAGAAGAAGGAAGACGAGTCCATCGGGGAGTATGAATCAAACTTTACAAGGCTTCCAAGGTATGCCTATGGCTTTTTCATGAACACAAAAAAGCAAGGTGGATCACTTCCGTAGCGAACTAAATCTGAGTCTACAAAAAGCAGTGGCAATTAGAGACATCAAAAGTTATAACGATATTTTTGATTTTTCCCTCATGGTTGAAATGGATATTGAATACTCTCAATGGTATCATGGACCTGGTGACAAGAAGAGGAAAACCTAGAAAAACATGGGTGGTTCATTGAATAAATACCATGATTGAAAGAATCCTGAATTTTCCCCATGTAAAAGTTTTTGGAAGAAGCATCCTGGGAACTATCTGAAGGGAACCAAGAATTTATTAAAATGTGGAAAGTTTGGTCATCTATCCAAGAGCCATTGTCTAGATATGAATAATCCCTCTAATACAGAAGAAGAAAGGAATGTACAAATCAACACTCATCCTTCAGGGACGTGTTACAAGTATAAGGAGCATGAGAATTATGCGAACAATTTCCCTAGGTCGAGGGCTGTTGGAGGCAATCAACAACAACCACCATAATAATGGCTTATTCAATCACTACTGCTGAGGTGGAGATAGACAATGATGTGGTGATAGGTACACTATTTATTCCTTAATGAATATAAGATGTACTATTTGATTCACATTCAACACATTATTTAATATCTTGCATGTTTTGTTGAACTATTCAAAGACAACATCAAAATTTTGAGGAAACTTTATCTGTGAGAACATCGAATGGGAAAATTATTTCATCCATGGTTTATAACTCCTCCACGGTTTATGTTTTTGGACTGAACCTATCATAAAATATCGTCATACTTTTTTAGTGGAGTTCAACCCTATCTTGGGAATGGATTGGCTGTCTTTGTATAAGGACAACATCAACTGTCGGGAAAGGGAGATCACTCTTCACATCCCGAAGCATCCTCTGATTCTTTACAAGTGTAAGGTGGAAGATGAATATCCTTTAGAATCATCGTATTAAGTGTGGATATTGTTTCCTGATGAGAAAATATATCTTCCTCAAATGATTGAGACCAATGAGAGAGTCTTTCATGAATACATTCCCATCAAGAGGGATTACACTGGTGTTTTCCCTGAAGAGTGGTCTGGTCTTACTCGTGATCGTGAGATTGAGTTATACAATGAGCATATCTCTGGATCTCTACCTATATAAAAGAAAACTTACAGAATGGACACCATATATCCAGAGGAGTTATAGAAGAAGATACGGAAGAATCTGGAGAAGGGTTTTATACAATAGAGTTCTTCACCGTGGGGTTCCCCAGTCCTCTTCATCAATAAGAAGGATGGATCAATGAAACTCTGCATTGATTATTGTGAACTCAATAAAATCACAATAAATAAAAAATATCCCCTTCCAGGGATAGATGAATTGTTAGATCAACATCATGGGGCCATTAATTTCTCTAAGGTGGACCTTCGGTCAGGATATCACAAATTAAAGGTGAGGAACAAAGATATTCCCAAAAATACCTTTCAAATGAGGTATGGAGTATTTGAGTTCATAGTAATGCCATTAGGAATCAATAATGGTCTAACTATTTTTAAGGATTTCAATGAATAGGGTCGTTAGAGATTACCAAAACAATTTTTTGGTAGTATTTATTGATGATATTATGATATACTCCAAGATAAAGGAGTAACATGAGGAGCATTTGAATACTATGTTAATGACAGTATGAAGGGAGAAGTTGAAAGATAAGTACAGTAAATGTGAGTTCTAGATAAGTGGAAGTATCATTCTTGGGGCATGTTATCACAAAAATGGGATATATGTGGACCCTTCCAAAAACAAGCTTATCTCTAAACCATTACCCACACTCCCATTAAGTGGAGAACTCTTTGGGGTGTATAGTTATGCTTTATAGAAGGGATTATTTTGTGTGTTAATGAGAAATGAGAATGTGACAGCCTACGCCTCAAGGAAGATGAAAATCCATAAGCAAAACTATCCCATACATGATCTGGAGTTGGCGACTGTGATCTTTGCATTGAAAATATGGTTGCATTATCTCTATGTGGAAAAGAGTGAGATATATACTGAACATAGGATTCTAAAATAAATATTAACAAAAATATATCTCAATATGGGCCTATAAAGATGTATATAGCTCATCAAGGATTATGACATCACAGTCCACTAGAATCCTAGTAAGGAAAACAAGGAGGAAGAAGCTCTAAGTTGAAAAGTTCATGCATCATTATCAATGATGAGAATTGAAAAGGATACGATCTTCTTAGATTTGAAGAGGATGGAAATGTGAGTCATTAAGATAGGAACATCATCAATCCATTCTTAAATTATTTCTCAACTATCTCTCATGGAGAAAATAACAGATGATCAAAGAAAGGGTGTGGAAATTCTAAAAAGGGTGGAAGCTGCTAAAAATGGGAAATCCTCAGAGTTAAAGGTGGATAAGGAAGGAGTTTTAAGTTTTGGGTCACGATTATGTGTACCATCCAATCCAGAGATAAAGATGGAGCTTCTGAATGATGCACATAGCTCAACCTTCTCTATCCTCCCAGTGATCACAATGATTTATCGAGATCTCCAAGAAACTTTTTGGTGGGACAATATGAAAAGGGATATCGCGGAATATACATAAGAGTGCATGGTATGTGAACAAGTGAAGGATGAGAGAAAAAATTATAATGGTAAGATTCAACCACTAACCATACTTATGTGGATCTAGGAGAACATTACCATGAACATTTTCAGCGGACTTCCAAATAATTCTAGTGGAAACAATGCTATATGGGTCATTTTGGATCATCTTACGATGACATCTCTCATTATCATTATTCAAGAGGACTTATCATTGGATCAACTTGCATAGATTTACATCAAATAAGTGATAAGGCTTAATAGAGTATCATTATCTATTGTATCCTATCATGATATGAGATTCACCTTGATGTTCTGGAAATGTCTCTAATATGATCTAAGTAGTGAACTGAACCTCAGTACGGACTATCATTCTCAAACCGATGGCTAATATGAGTGAACTATTCAGACCCTAGAAGATATGTTGGGATCATGTTCAATGGAATTAAAAGGAGGATGGTATCAACATATTCCACTGGTTGAATTATCCTACAACAACAGTTTCCACTCGATCATCTAAAGGGCACCATATGAACCCCTTTAAAGGAAAAGTTGCAGAACACATATGTGTTGGGATGAATTCGGTGAGTGTTAGTTACTTGGAACTGAACTAGTCAAAGAAATGGTGGAGAAGGTGAAAACCATTAACCAACATATCAAGGTAGCTCAAAGTCGGCAGAAGATTTATGTAGATAACCATCGACGAGACCACGAGTTCAAAGTTGAAGACATGGTATTCCTACACATATCTCCCTGGAAGAAGGTCATGTGATTTGGGAGGAAAGGATAGTTACATCCTCGGTATATTGGCACCTTTGAGATCTTTGATCGAGTTGGAGTTGTAGCCTATCGACTGGCATGTCCACCAACCATGTTAATAGTACATGATGTCTTTCTTGTATCCCTTTTATGGAAGTACATACCAGACCCTTCACATGTACACTTTTTAGAGGTTGTATAGTTGGAGGATTATCTTTCTTATGAGGATAATCCAATGAAGATCATGGATCATAGAGACAATGTTCTACGTAACAAGGCTACTCACCTGGTCAATGTACTATAGTAGAACCAAAAGTTTGAAGAGGAAACATGGGAACTAGTGGAGGCAATGATGGAAAAGTACCCACACCTATTTATGGCTTAGAATGTAAAACAAAATTTCGGGGGTGAAATTTCATAAGGGGGGAAGAATGGAACAACCCAGTGTTTTATAAATTGAAATTCCTCTCTAATAAAATAAAATCACATGAAAGAACAACACAATGAACTAGTAAATTCTATGTGAACATTAAAAATAATTTTATCACTTTTGTGATTTGAATTTAGAAAATCTGACATACACGGTACCGATCAGTAAGTTATTTGGAGTTCGATAAGATAAACATAAATTTTGGTGAATACCAGCCTACCATTATGAACAGTAACATACCCTTATGAATAGTGATATACCCTACTGAATAGTAACCATACCTATGATAGTATGAAGATAATATTCTAGTGAAAGTATGATCTACCAATATTTTAGAATAATTAAATGAATGTTTTAAAATTGGGTTTTTAATAATAAATTATGAGTTGAATTGAAAAGTAAAACGATCATATTTAGAAAATTATTTCTGAAAAATGTATTTTATTTTTTGATTCTACACATTGAAAAATGGTTAGGTAAATTTTTGGGATTTTTCTAAAATACTTAAAATTTTTATGAATATTAAAAAAATAAAAATTTACGATAAATGCTCAATAATGGATTTATTGAGTCATTGATGATGATATGATGATGTAAGCCCAATTGGTATGAATTCACATGAATTTATTACTACTCTTGTTTATTAAATCTTCACTATTTCAGTTCATGATGTAAATTAATAATCTAATGAGTAAAAAATTATGAAAACCCTTATCTCATACACTATAAAACCCCCCTCACTCCCCCTTTTCTTCACTACTCTCAGGCCTTGTCCCTTACCAATATTCTACCCAAATCTATCCCCAAGATTATCTCCCACGTCCAACAGCCCCTATCCTCATTTAAATTATAAAACATCTCTCTTTAAGAATATCTCAAAGTAGATAAACACAAGAGGTAAATTCCTCATTAAAATTATTTTATTTCTTTTATTTTATATTCTTTTCATATTGCTTTCCTCACTGCCATTCATTCAAATAGTATGATAACTCTAGTAACATACATTAACTAGAATGTTTTTATGCTACTATTATATTTCATTATCATATCTCATTTCCCCATATTTTATTTAGAAATGAAAACATTATTTGATATGTGCTAATTTAGCACATTCAAGGACAATAATTTGTCAATTCATATTATCATATTTGATTCTGGTCATGAACCCATCTGTGTTATGGTTGAACCAGATTATTATATATATATATATAATATCCTATTTATGGTTCTATAATCCTTTTGTACAAATGTTATTATGTTATAAATCAAAACATGTTTGTTGTAATCAAACTGACCGATTAACCAAAACAGTTATCACTAAGGATTTATATAACAATTCAACTTCAATCTAAGTAACTAAATTAAATTTGAAACCATTTAATATACTTGATGTTCACTAATAGCATATAGCTTCAATTATGGACAACCACTTTCATCTTTTATGTGTATCCAAACATGAATATAAGAGAACTGGTCATTAAAAACCAAGTATGAAAACAAGACTGAATAATGAAATTAAACCTTATAACCAATAAAAAAGGTCTAGAATGAACCAAAATGGGATAGAATAAATCAATTAATTATATAAGAGGTTCTTTAATTGTTAATTGATAAACATAATTTGTTTATTTAGGCCGTTAATAACAAGTGTAGAATACCATCAGATTTAAGGTAAGGAATCCTATCCATTTCACTCTTATAAAGATTTTCCACTATGAAATGACTTTTTATGTGTAATACCAAATTATCGGGTACAATTTTGAACCTCCCCCATACTACCCTGATGATGTTCGAGTGATTAGAAACCCATTTTATCTCTCATCATTCCCTCTTAGGAACACCCGACACCATGCTGATAAACCGTAATGAATTCTACCTGAACCTTCTTTGTTCTTTCAGGTTTCCATATATTTCATTATATAAAAATGGTGTTTTCATATATTTTTATGTACTTATTATATATTATATATAGCTTTAAAAAACTAATTTATGATGATCCTTTCATAACTCTCTTTCAATGATATACCTGTTTTTAAAAGATTTCCTCCTTAGAACACTAGAATAAGAAGACTTGTTTTAAGGGAAATTTCTGAATTTTTAACCAATATCAAGTAAACTCTATAATATATTTTAACCCAAAATTGTATTTATAATATAAGTATTTTTATTATGATAAAATTCTTGGTTAAATTATGGTTTTATCTAAAATATTTTCCTCTTTTATATTTTAAAATATCTATAGAATTTTCCTTAAAACTGAAAAAAATGATTAAATTATAATGTTTCTCAAATACACTTCTTATATGTTGTCACTTATGTTTGACACCACTTTCCATGTTATATTCCTATTTTACCTTGTGAATTTCCATGTATTTTCTAATACCTTTCTTTCAAGGACACTTTCATGATATGACCATTGGTTATGCTTTATCTCATGATTATGGTACCCAATTCATTCCATTGGTAACCTTATGTTTATGTATTGGTTGGTTGTGTATGATTATTTATATGGAAAGAATATTCATGAAAATTTTGAGATGTTTTCCACTAGAAATCATTCCAACGAATTGGGTAGATTTAAGTCTAATGAGATATGATGTGAAATGGGATTGGAAGTTACCCTTGACTTGTAGAAAAATGGGAATCCGGATTGGTAGTTATCCTTGTCCTGTAAAAAATGGGAAATGGGATTGGTGGTTAGACTTGACCTATACTAAATACATGTTTTATGATTCTTGCACATTTATATTATTCTATGTTTATATGATCTCATGCTTATATGATATGATTTCATATGTTCCATGCTTTGGATATCATTATGACATGCCCCCTAACTCATGCGCTTAAGATGTATCCTTATGTTCAATCACTTACTGGGATTTTTAGTATATCCCTTTGTTGATTCATTACCCATGATACCCTATATATATGTAAGGGCACAAAATAAGTTAGAAGACCTTTAAAGAGATTAAATAAAAATGTTTTCCCCCCATGTTTTATGTTTTATGTACCTGTTCTTTCAAGACATTAGACTTAACGATCCTTGGATTATACTCTTATATATAATTATGCTTAAAATCATATAATGTTATGGGTAAAAGTCTAGGGTTTCTATAGGGGGGAGTCCAAGGGGTGTGTAGTGGGGGTGTACTGGGTATTTTGTAAGGGGAAGGGCAGGGTGCAAGGGGGTGGGTGTGGGAGGAGGGGGGTGTGCTGTGTACAGGGGGTGGGAGGGGAGTCTGTGAAGGGGGTGGGGAAAATAGTGGGAAGGGGGTGTATATGGTGAGGGGGTAGGGGGTGTAAAACCCCAATATTTCATAGTATGTTATCTCTTTAAAGTAACTCAATATCTTGTGCAACACGAAACACCGAGTTCAAGCACATCATGACCTATTAAACTATCCATTCAAAAAAAGGTTATGAATAGTATTAACAACATATTTGAAATTTAAATATATCATATATAATTTTAAAATTCATATTTTTTGATTATTAGAGAGAATATAAGGGAAAATTCAAATTTTCAGATAAAAGAAGTATTTTTCAAAAATGTTGTTTTTCCGCCTTTTAATGGAGAAGACATTTTAAATCCAAAATTTTACACTTTTATATATTCTGATTAATTAAATTAAATTAATCATTAGAATCAGGATATTAAAATTTAGTTTGGATAAATTTTTTGTGTTTTTCTTATAATTTTAATCATTTGATGAATAATAAAATATAATAAATTTTTATTGTAAACAACTTTTTTAATAAAAAATAATTTATAGTGTTAAATTATATATTTTAATGGTTTATAATTATAATAGGAATATATTTTTATCATTTAATCCAATTTTGGTTATTGGAATTAATTTTACATTTAAATTGGACATAAACATTTGTCAATCTTTTGATAGTTTTTACTTCCCAAAAACCCGCTTTTTGGGTTTGACAATGGGAATTTATTTTAATTTAATTAATGTAACTTCTATATTTTTAATATTATAATTTAGTATTAAATTTTTAATTTGGAATATCAAAATTATCATAGGATGAATTTTTGGTATTTTTCTGAAAACTTTCAATTTTTGAGAAATAGTGAAAAACATTGCGTTATTGTTTAAAATCAAATTTTTATTTAAATTTTTATTTTTAATTAAAATTTATTTTAAATTAAAAATATATACATAATACTTATATTAGTCTAATTGAATTCATTTGAGTAATTTTATAATAATATTAGACAAGTAAAATTTTATTGAACATTCTAATGTCTTGTACCTACCTTCTAAGTATACTTGCAAATTTGCATAAAACATAATTTTACCACTTCTATAAATTGAATTTCAAAATTCAAAGAGAAATTGTAGAAATAAATATTTAAAATGTGGTCCAATATGATGAAAATAATTTTTCGTGAATAATAATTTTTAAATTTAATTTACGACGGTAAAAAGTAATTTAGGTAATTAAAAATAAAAATAATTTTAAAATTACCACAACATGTGTATTAATTCTATTGGATAAGTTTATTTTGACCAAAATCATCCTTATGATAAAGATAAGATCATTTTGATTCATTTGTAATAGATTAGGACATTTATTATATTTTATTTAAAGAGTAGTTAATAATGTTAAATTCAATGTTTATTACCTAATCCATTTTTTATATAGTTTTATACATTATATAAATTATACTATACATATTAATTATAAAGATAAAAATATTTCCTACATCGTGGTTTTTTATTTATAATTTTTATAAAATAAATAATTAAATTTGTTTATCACACAACGATGATGCAGTAATTACCTTATTAATGAAATATTAAAATAATTTATATTATAAAGATAAAAAAATGTAAATTGAGAATTTTGATTCCATCCACGAATTTTTAAGGTGAATATGACATTTTATGGATCATTTAATGTATTTTTTTCATAGTAATAAACTTGTTATGACTTTCACAAAAACTAAATACTAAATAGTGTCAAAATTGACATAAATGAGTTTTTAAAACAAATACTATATTACTAAATGATATAATATTCCTAAAAATATATGGTTCAGGAAATGGACTTATATAATGATATATATGTCATTAATGAACCACTTGGGGTTCTCTTGGCATTTATTGTAATTTTATTAACCATGTATAATAATAATACATGAAGACATGGTAAAATTTAAACTATTTAACTATGGGTTAAATCTAAAAAATAAGGTCAATATGGTGAACTAAACTTGTCTAAAACCTATTGGTTGAGAGTATTTTGACCCATCCCAACCTTATACTATAATTAAATCAATTTTAAGCTATTTTAAAACGAAAATTATTTTAGAATAATTTAATATTACAACTTTTTCCTAAAATACCCCTCACCTCTCTTTAAAAGGGTACTTCCCCTTCTCTTAAATTTTCACCTCCAAGGCTATTTGTCTTGGCCAAAACCTACTCAAATGTACTCCCACCTACCCTCACATAAACATATAGGCCTTACATTGATCATAAAACAATCTTAAAGAGCCCTTTTGTTCACATCAAAAGGAAGAACATGAATAAGAGGTAATTATTTCATCACCACATTTGAAGTTATTTTCTTCTTCCACTTCCTCTTTCTTTGTTGTTTCCATACCAAAATAATAACTCCAGTAACTTATTAAAATATAGATTTTATTATGAATATGGTACAACCATATTCATTATTCTACCCATCCTATGAATTAGAAAGTTAGCATACGTGTGTACGTACATCATACCTTCTCCACCTCATGGTGTAGTTTGTTATTCAACACTTCATTGATTGGATGGGTTTAATAATGAGTATAATTGATGTAAATAAATAATATAACATTTTAATGATTATTTATATATAATATACCATTAAATTACATATGATTTAACCATCAGTATAATGATATCATCGCTCGTGCATACATACAGCTTACCGTCTCCACGACGCGATGAGATTTATTTCCACGTTCACCATTCAACGATGATTATCAATATATATTATTAATATGAATGTAATATACGACATAATAATGCTGCTAGATATATATATATATATATATATATGTATCTATGTATATATATACATATATCGCATTCACTTACTTTCGTTCAATATGATATGAAAACGGAAATGACATTTATGCGTACGTACAGCTTACATTTCCATAAAAAGTGTTTTTGACATCATATATCAATCTATTATACATAATTATATTCTGAATTTATATGATTCATAAATAAGTTTTTATATTCAGAATTCAATTAAATCATTATATTTGTCATACGATCTTGAATAACATGTTAAAATGTATATAGTGAAGAAAGCGAATATTACCCAATATTTTTCATTTACATAGAAATTATTATTAAATTGGAATTATAAAGCCATAAATGAATCAATTATGATATCATAAATATGAATATGGTTATATTATAATTTAATAACATACTATTTTCATTATAGCATAGGTTAAATGCACCCTCGACCAAAGGAAAGTACACGGTAAGAGTTTATTTTCTCAATCTCATTATTATCTGAGACGGTTTATGTGTAAATATTTACTTGGAAATTTTTATCATCCATGTCCCTATTTCAGACAAATGTTTTCAAAATGAATATTTTTTGGTTTTTGGAAGGGACTCTTTATCAAGATCATCCTTTTAAATGTTCTGATGATTTATTTTTCCAAATATTTTTAACTAATTTCAATTTTTTTAAAATGATTTTATGGATTTATTTATATGGACATGATTGTTTTAAAATGTTAATTCCTTTCAAAATATTCAAATTGGTATGGGAAACTCTGATTCAAAAATCTATTTTAAATGACTACTTTTATAAATGCATGACTTTTAAACTTTGATTCTTGTGGCTGTTTGAAATCTACTTGCTAGAATCTTTAGGATACATCTCGATTGTTTTGACTTTAATTGATGATGGATGTTTTAATTCGGGTTTCTACTTTCAACTAGTCTATCTGTTAAATTTGAGGATTTTTCAGTCTACTTCATTGATTTAGAAGCATAAATCAGGATGGATTTTTTGCTTGATGTGATGATTTTGGATGGATGGATCACTGCTTCTGTTGGTTTCTGTTTTATTTGAATGACATAATCTTCTTCATTTTTCCTGCACTATTGATCTGAGTTTTTAGGTTCCCTATGTACTCTGGAAAAAATTTTATTTAGAGAGCAGCATGATATTTCTTTGTTGAAGAATCCCTCATGCTACTTGGCTGTTTGTGTTGCTGAAGATTCTGAGGTATTCATTCTGGCCGGTTCTTTCTTTTATGCGATTGATGTGCAAATCATGGAGGGCTGTATCTGGAATTCTTCTTCACTCTTATGGAGGTTGGATGACACTGCTCCTTGAATGAATTCACCTCGATAGATATGTTTCTTTGATTTTGTTTAATTTTCATGATTTCCATTGTTCTCTCTTTAAATCCCCGTTGGTGTAAACACATTACACCTCGTGCCTGTACTGCATCTTTTTGATTTTAATAAATTCCCTTGATAACATGAACCAGGAAGCTGGTTCATGTCATCACTTAAAAAAAATATTTCGACTACGGTTGTGCTATTTTTATACCATTAATGGTTTATAGTTAAATTATTGACATTTCGTATGCAGGTTTTAATATGAATGTTTATGTTATGTTTCAAAATTTTCATATGAATAATGGTTTGGACCTAGTTGTTTATGGGTGGAACCCAAAATAGATCCTTGATGCATCGCTAGGTCTCATGAGAAAAATTACCATCTTGGAACAAGGCCTTGACAAAATATTCATTTTTAGTCGTGGCATCGGGCCTTGACTATGTGGTTAGGATGTCCGACATTATGAATTCCCTCGATATGAAATTAGTTATTAGATGTGATTATTCAACCAGTATAATATGCATGTGCATTGTATATGGTAATGTTTGATTTATTTTTAACATATAATGTTCATGTTTATGTTTAAAAGGATGTTGTTTTTTACACATTATTTTTTAAAAGTTTATAGCTTCCGATAAATTATTTACCCTTACTGAGCATATGAGCTCACCCCTTTTTTATGTTTTTCCCCATGATTCCATGAAGTGTATTATGATTGATATGCAAGTTTAATGTAGTGGAATATTTGCGTTATAAAAGGATTATTTATTTTGTGTTTTATGTTTCAATGTGTAATGTAATTTTCATGTATGTAATATATTTTCCAAGACTTTAAAACTGATCAGTCAATTGGGACTTGATTCCATATAATCATGCCAATGTATTAAAATAATACACAAGCTCTGGGATTTTGGGGTTGGGGCATTACAATTGGTATTAGAATAAGTTTAGAAAAAATCTAGAAAATAGATTTAGAAAAACACAGATTGTGAAACATTACCGTAAGATAGACTTTGAGGATTAGTACATAAGATCTTCTTATAATATTACAATTGTAGAGATTTTGTGAATTTTCTAAGCAATACATCCATAACTAGATACGTGTAGGTAGAGCCTTCTCTGGAATAGATATACCTCGGGGGTAAACACTGAAAACAACTCTTTGATCTAGACTCAAATGGTAACTGGTGCACGACAACGAGCCTTGTTGTACACTTGGTTACGAAACTTCGAGGGATATTCATAGAATAATTCACCTTTTCTTTAAAACCCATTATGAAGGATTTATGAGTAAATATGTTAGCAAAGAAACAATTTTTATGATCATGATGCTAGATGTGTGAAAATCTTCAATTAATGTGGAGAATTTTTCTAGTATTTGGATTATAAATTTGATATTATCTAACCTAGTGTATTTCAAAATTTAAAAATGGTGCCCTATTGAAGGAATGAAAACTCTTGCAATAGGCATGATCCAAGGAGTAAAATGGTTTATATCGTTTAGGGTCTCATAGAAACATTTATAAGGGAAATAGTCTACCACTTATTCTCATCATATGAAGAAATAATATCATGTGTAAATTAGATAAAAAAATAATTATCTTTGTCTTATGCCTTTAAAGGGAAGCCAGAGAAGAAACAGATGGAGAGAGAAATATGGATAATGGGATGAAGGGAAAGAAAGATTTTCCCAAATGTGATAACTGTGGAATGAATAACCTTGGTCAATGCTTGAATGGATTGGGACTTTCTTATAAGTGTTGAGGAAAAATGACACCATGTTCATGATCGCAAGGATATGAAAAACGTTTCAAATGTACAATGCTTCATCTACAAGTTGTTAGGACACTGTGTGAATCAATAATCAGAGTGTTCCAAAAATGATGGTATTTGATAATAATAATGTTATGATACTACCATAGATGAAGAGGAAGAATTAGTGTTCTTATATTTTATTAATGAATTTTGTAATTTGAGTGTTGTATCAATGATGTACAGGTTATATTAATTATGGAAATAAATAAGGATTGTACTGTAGTACTATTTCATTTGGGATTTGAGATTATATGGTACTAAGAAAAGTAACTCAAAAACAAGTTAATATTTTTTTAAAATACATGGTTGAAGGAAAAATAAACCTTAATATGGTCCTGATACCGATATAGTGATTTTTTAATAATAGATGGTTGATTTGGATAAATTATATTGGATATTCTTGACTACCTTAAAACTGAATAATGGTTTGTTTATTCCATTATTGTTAGAGTATTCAATGTTTTTGGATATAAGGAATATATCTAGTATTCTATAAAGAACAAGGGAGCATGAATACAATCAATAAGGATTTATGTTAATTTAGGGTGTTACCATGTTTTATGAAAATACATGATGAATGTATTCACCTGTTATTACTTGAAAAAAGTGGTCTTAAATATGTTTACCTTCCTTAAAAATTCTAGACTGTGAGATTAAAGAGAAGTATTTTACATAATTCAAATGGCTGGAATGAATTAATTTGGAAATTGGATCCTATTTTTTATGGATAAAATATTTAATCAGAGTATTTTTGAATTTATATTAAAAGGATAACCCGAAGGTCACACAACAACTCGTCACATCCGGCATGGCCACGAGACTTAAACCCGCAACCGAAGGGCGAAAAGGGTGCATCACCTTCCACTGTCCTACGTGATGTCCATGTTTGTATAATGTAGTTTTATTAAAAATGTTATGAAAGATGAATTATAAATTCATTTTTTTGAAACCTAATATTATTCAGTTTAATAGAATATTTTTTATTTCTATTATCTTTTGGAGAGAAATATTAGTTTGTGGTAGAAATTAGTTAAATATTAAAACTCTACTTGTCAAGTTTTCTTTTTTTTTCTTATTCGATGAATAAATTATTTTCTTAAACATTAGGTAAAGGATATCAAAAAAATTTGTTATCCTAATACCTTATGTTTAGTTGAACTAATGATATTTTAACTCATCATAAATTTATTGTTTTGAAGCCCTCAATTTTTCATTTATTGTCCACATATTTTTTATTGATGACCTCAATCACTCACCACATATATTTATTTTTTCCACCAATTATGTTTCTATAATTTCCACCAATTATCACTTATTTGAAACCATAATTTGGTGGTGACTTTTTCATTTCCCTTTCCATTTTATTAAAACTAAATTTTATTAACCCGATTTCTGATGTGGGTTTTCCACAACGATACTTTCTATTTTGAACAATTTATTTTTTATGAACAATTTAATATTGTGAGGAAGAAATTTATTTATGTAGGGTAGAATGTAACACCCCAATATTTCATAGCACGTTGTCTCTTTAAAGAAATTTCATAGTTTGCGCAACACGCAACACCGAGTTCCAGTACATCACCTCCGATCAAACTCGATGGTTAAAAAAGATGTTATGAATAGTATTGAAAACATTTATGAAATATATTTATATCATATATAATCTTTAAATTCATCGTTTTTGTTTATTAGACATAATATAAGGCCAAAATAAATTTTTCAGATAAAAGATGTATTTATCAAAAATGTTGTTTTCCACCTTTTAATGGTGATCCATTTTTAAATCCAATATTGACACTTTTATATATTCAATTTAATGAAATTAAATTCTTCTTTATAATTAGGACATAAAAATTTAGTTTGGATAAAGTTTTGGTGTTTTTCTGATAATTTTAATATTTTGATGAATATTTAAAAAGACTAAATTTTAATTGAAAATAACTTTTTAATCAAAAATATATATAGTGTTATATTATACATTTGAAAGGTTTTAAAGTATAATTATATTAAATTTTTATCATTTAATTCAATTTTGGTCATTGAATGTAATTTTACATTTAGATTGGATATAAACACATGTCAATCTTTTGACAGTTTTTACTTCTCAAAAACCCAATTTTTGGATTTGGCAACAGAAATTAATTTTAAATTAGTTAATGTAACTTATTTGTTTTGAATTTGGTAAAATAGAATTCATTTTTAATTAGGAATAACAAAATTATAGTTGGATAAATTTTTGGAATTTTTTTTAAATTATTCAATTTTTGATGAATAGTGAAAAACACTGTTATTATTTGAAACCGACTTTTTATTTAAATAATTATTTTTAATTAAAATTAATTTTAAATTTAAAAAATATAAATAATACTTATATCTGTTCAATTTAATTCTTTGGAGTCATTTTATAATAATATTATACATATAAAATTTTATTGATCTTTTTAACATCTTTTACCTAACTTCTAGGCACAATTGCAAATTTTCATAAAACGTAATTTTAACACTTATATGAATTGAAATTAAAAAAACCATGAGAAGAGGTTAAACATCAGTAAGAAAATTTTGGTTCAATAGGATGCATTTTTTTAGTGAATAGTAACTTTTGAATTTTATTTACCACAGTAAAAACAATATAAGTTAATTAAAGGTAAAAATAATATTAAAATTACCCCAACACATGTATTAATTCTATTGTAAAAGTTTATTTCGACCAAAATAAAATTTTGGACAAAAATAAAATCATTTTGATTCATTTAAGTCAGATTAGAACTTTTATTATATTTTATTTAAAGAAGAGTTAAAAGTGTCAAATTCAATGTTTATTAATTAATCCATTTTTAATATAGAGTTATACAAAAGATAATTTTGAATTTATGTTTTCATTATAAATATAAAAAAATTTCCTACATCTTGATATTTTGTTAAAAAAATTTAGATATTAAATAATTAAATTTGTTTATGACACAATGATGATGCAATAATTACCTTATTAATGAATGATTAAAATAATTGATATTGTAAATATCACTATAAATCTAAAATGAGACTGTTGATGCCATCCCAGAATTTTTAATGTTAATATGACATTTTTGGGTTGATTTAATGTATTTTTTCAATGTATTCTAATTATTATGAATTTAAAAAAAACTGAATACTAAATAATGTCATAAATGGCATAAATGAGTTTTTAAAAACAAATACAATATTACAAAATGATGTAATATTCCATAAAATAAATGGATCGACCAAAGGACTTATATAATGATATATATGTCATTAATGAACCACTTGGGGTTATCTTGACATTTTATAGTAATTTTATTATCCATTAATTATAATAATACATGAAGACATGGTAAAATATAAACAATTTAACTAAGGGTTAAATCTAAATGATAAGGTTAATATGGTGACCTAAACTTGTCTAAAACCTATTGGTTGATAGTATTTTGACCCATACCCACCATATACTCAAAATAAATCCATTTGGAGCTTTTAGGAACCGAAAATTATTTTGAAATAAATTAATATTTCATGGTTTTCCTAAAGTGCCTTCATCTCTCTTATAAATGGGTACTTACCTTTCTCTTAAATTCACACCTCAAAATCCATTTATCTCTACCAAACCCTGCTCAAATATTCCCCCAACTACCCTAGCTGTAACATAGTGGAAATAAATTGATCAAAAAGACAATCTATAAAGCCCTTTTGTTCAAATGAAAAAGAAGAACCTGAAGAAGAGGTAATAATTTCGTCACGTCATTCAATGTTCTTTTCTTCTTCAACTTCCACTTTCCTTGTTGTTTCCACAAAACAAATTATAACTCCAGTAGATTATAAATTCATAGATGTAATTATGAATATGTTACAACCATATTCATTATTCTATCCATCCAATGAATTACAAATTCACCATACATGCCTACGTATGGTTTACCACATCCACAGCATTGTGTAGTTTGTTTTTCAACACTTCCTTATTTTTATGGGTATAATAATGAGCATAATTGATGTTAATAATAAATATAACATTTTAATTATTCTTTATATATAATATACCATCCAATTACATATGATTTCACCATCAACATAATGATATCATCGCTCGTTCATATGTATGCATTACCGTCTCCACGACGCGATAAGATTCATTTCCACGTTCACCATTCAAAGATGATTATAAATATATATTATTAATAAGTATGTAATATATGAAATAATAATTCTACAAGATATATATATATTTATATATGTATTTACATATATCTCATTCACTTACTTCTGTTCAATACAATATGAAAAAAGAAACAATGTTTATGCGTATGTACAACCTACCGTCTCCATAAATGGTGTCTTCCATTGCAAATATCAATATATTATAAAAAATTATATTATGAATATATATGATAAATAAATATTGTTTTATATTCTGGAATCAATTTAATCATTATATAATTTATGTGATCAATAATAACAAGTTAAAACATGTATAATGAAGAAAGTGATTATTATCAGATATGTTATTTTAACATAGAAATTATTATTAAATGGTTAGTATAAAGCCATAAATGATTCAGGTATGATATTATAAATATGAATATGGTTCTGTTATAAATTAATAACATACTATGGTCATTTTACAGGAGGTTAAACGTACCCTTGACAAAAGGAATGTACAAGGTAAGGGTTAACTATTCATTCTCATTATTAACAGAGATTGTTTATGTGTAAGTAATTAATGGAATATTTTTCTCATCCATGTACATATTTCATAAAAATGTTTTCCAAATGAATATTTTAAGGTTTTTTTGGAAGAGAATATTTATCAATATTATCATTTAAAATGTTTTGATATTTTATTTATCGAAATATTTTTAATTAATGTCCATGTATTAAAAATGATTTTAGGGATTTATTTATATGGACATGATTGTTTTAAAATGTTAATTCATTTCAAAAGATTCATATTTATATGGGACACTTTTATTCACACTCTCTTCTAAATTACTTCCTTTATAAATGCACGACTTTTAAATTATTTCACAAAAATGGATATTTCTCTCAAAGAGTTTTAATGATCATTTTCAACAATCTCAACATCCTGTACTGGATATTATTATTGATTGTGGTCGATTTATTATAATAAAATTTTCCATATTATATTGAATGATTTATGATTTTTTTGACTATGTCTGTACAATTTTTATACCATTCAGGGTTTATTGTTAAAGTATTGACATTTCGCATGCTAGTTTTAATACGAATGTTTTTGTTATGTTTAAAAATTTTCATATGAGAATTTCATTTGACTTATTATGTGATAGGTGGAGCCCTTTATAGCTCTTTAATGCATTGGTAGATCTCATGATAAAAATTAGTGCCTTGGAACATGGCCTTGAAAAGATTTGTATTTGTAGTCTCAGCACAAGGCTTTGACTATGTTGTTACGATGTTGGGCATTATACATTTCCTCTTTATGAAATTAGTTATTACATGTGATTATTTTACTAGTAGAATATCCATGTGAAAGTTTATATAGTAATATATTATTTATTTTTACCATATTATGTTCAGGTTTATGTTTAAAAGGAGGTTGTTTTTATTACACATCATTCCTTAAAAGTTTATAGCTTATGCTAAATTATTAACCCTTACTGAGCATCTGATATCACCCCTTTCTTATGTTTTTTTCCCATGATTCCAAGAAGTGTATTATGATTTATATAATGTGTTAATATACTGTAATAATGGTTTTATCAATGGATTATTTATTTTGTGTTTTATTTTAGAATGTGTAATTTAATGTTCATGTATGTAATCTTTTTTCCAATACTGCTAAACTGAAGGGTCCTTCAGGACTTGATTCTTTTTAATCGTGCCTATGTATTAAAATAATGCACCAGCTTCGGGCTTCTAGGGTCAGGATGTTACCGGGGGTGTGTTGGGGGGAGGGGAAGGGGGTGCAAGTGGGAGGGGGAGGGGTGCAGTGATGGTCCAAGGGGTGCGTTGGGGTGGGGGTGTGTTGGGTTCTTTCACATGGAGAAGGGGTAGGGTGCAAGGGGTGTTCTAGGGGGAGGGGTAGGGGGAGGGGAGGGGTGAAAAGGACAGGGAGAGGGGGGAAAGTGGCATGGGGTGTCCATGAGGGGGGAGGGAGATCAAGGGGGCATGGGTGTGCAGGGGGATGTTCAAGGGGGTTGGCCCTGGGTGCATGGTTAACGTAATGAATTGAATTAGTTAAATGGAACCAAACATGGAAAATGTGGCACATGAGAGGTAATGACTCATGTAGTTAATTATGTTACATTTAGGCATACGTTTAAAAGTTCAATTGGATAGAAGGACACTAGATATCAACCTCGGATCCACACAATTGTGCAAATGGTTTGGTATGTCTTTCACCATATTGGATTCATGAATATGTATGAAGTGAGATGAATTTGAGATCCAATCAATAATCCCACAAAATTAATCTTATTTTCAAACCATTCGTAGAAAACAAATGAATAAATTGGTAGTTATTTTCTCCAATTTCCATATAGATATAGGTTAGGTTTTCAACATGCAGGGGGTGTTCAAGGGGGGCTGTCATGGGGGTGCATGGGGGGGGGGTGGCTGTCTTGGGGGGAGGAGTGTGTCTAGGTTGGGGGTGTCCAAGAGGGGGGGGGGGGGTTCAAGGGGGTGTCCAGGGGGTGGGATACAGTTGGGGGTGTTCAAGGGGGTCTAGGGGGGATGTCTAAGGGGTGTCTAGAAGGAGGGGGTGCAAGGGGCTGTCTTGGGTGGGGGGGCTTTGTAGGGGTGGTGGTGCAAGCGTGTTCATGGGGTGCAAGGGGGTGTCCAGAGCGGTGGGTAACTGTGGGGGGGGGGGGGGTTCAAGGGGGGTGTTCAAGGAGGTGTAAGGGGGATATCCAGAGGGTTTCTAGTAGGGGTAGGGGGCATTGGTGTGTGTGTGGGGGGTGGGGGTCGTCAAGGGGGTTCAAGGGGTATATTCAGGGGGTGTCCAGGATGGGTGAAAGGGGGCATGGGTGTGCATGGGGTTGTTCTGGGGGGATGTCCATGTGGGGTGCAAGGGGTATCTAGGGGGGTTCGGGAGGGGGATGTCATGGAGGCGGGTGTTCAGGAGGAATGGGGTGTCTAGGTGGGGGGGTGGGTGTCCAGGGGGTGTCCAGGAGGGACCTGCTGTCCAGGGGGGAGGGGGTGTCCAGGAGGGGGGGTCAGGGGCTGTCCAGGGGGATTTGTTGGGGGAAGGCTACTGCAGGGGTGGGGGTGCAAGGGGGTTGTCTGCGGGGGGAGGAGGGGGGGGGGGGGGGGGGGTTCTGCAAGGGGCTACTAGGGTAGTTCGGGGGGGGGGGGGGGGGTAGTGGGTGTGCTACTGCATGGGGAGAAAGGGGTGTTCAAGGGGGTGCAAGGGGGATATTAATGGGTGTGGGATACAGTTGGGGGTGTTCAAGGGGGGGAAATGGGATATCCAGGGGTGCAAGGGGGTGTCCTTGAGAGCGGTTCAAGGGGAATGGGTGTGTCAGGGGGTGTCTAGAAGGGAGGGGGTGTCTAGGTGGGAGGGATGTCAAGGAGGGGGGGGGGGGGGTCGAGGGCATGGAGGTGAAAGGGGTGTTTAAGGGGGTTAATGTGTGCTATCCTAGGGGGGTTCTTGAGAGCTATCTAGGGGGGCATGGGGTGAATGGGATTTTCTAGGGGGTGCAAGATGGTGCAAGGGGGCTCTCCATGTGGTACAATGGGGCTGTATAGGGGCCTAAGGGTGGAGGGGGTGCAAGGGGGTTGTCCAGGGGGCATGGGTGGGCAGGGGGGGTGTTCAAGTTGTGCAAGGGGGCTGTCCAGGTGGTGCAAGAAGGCTGTCTAGGGGGGGGGATGGGGTGCTGGGGGTTGGTGTGTTCAACGAGGTGCAAGGAGGTTGTCTAGGGGGTGCAAGGGAGATTTCCTATGGGGGAATTGGGGTGCATGGGGATCTCCAGGGGGATGCAAGGGGGTTGTCCATGGGAATCACTAGGGTTGTCCACAGGGGTCAAGGGGGTTTTCCAGGTGGTGCAAGTGGGATACCCAGTAGGGTAGGGGGTGTAGGGGTTGAAAGGGGGCTGTCCAGGGGGCATGGGGGTGCCGAGGGGTGTTCATGGGGGGGGGTGTGGGGGCTGTTTTTATGAAATGGTATGGCCTATAGACGTGGGTTTAAACTATATATGTAGGACTATATCCACAGTTTTAAACCATGGCTAAAGCCATATAACCACCATTTTGAACTGTGGAAATAAGACCTATGTGGATTAATGTTCTATGATAGTTTCAAACCATTATTAAAGGGATATAGACACACAAATACCACCAACAACCCATTGAATTGTGGATATAACCTATAGCCATATTTTTTTGGGCTTATATCCACGGTATCAAACCATTACTATATCTTAAATTTGTAGTAGTGAACCTTATTAAAACCCATAGGGTTACCAAATTTTTTTAGATATACATTTGGTTGAATACACACCTACTATCAATGCCTAACTCTAATAATATTATCCACCCATGATGGATTATAATAAAAATAATGAAAAAATTGAAACATGATTGACATATAATATTATCAATAAAAATAAGGAGAATCCCATAATTAAAATCATAATTAACAAATTAAATACAACCTTGTTTGAATTAATAATAAGAAACATAGTGACAATAAATGTTTCATAGAAAAAAGGATCATAAACATAATGTTAGAAAAACATTGATAAAAAACATATCATGAAATTGAAAATAGAAACAACTAAATGTGTATAAAAATAAAATAAATTAATGGTTAATTATTTAATTGAAAATTGAAGAAAAATGAAGAAAAATTATAGAAAGGGATAATTTGTTTTTCAATTATGAGTTACCCTTCCACTTAAAGGGCACAAGAATATTTATAGAGACCAAAAATTTAATGAAATATTGATGGTTCACATCAGGAACTAATTTTAGTGGAATATTCTTCAATACATTACTGATGTGTAACTGATATTCACATTGTGTACCTTAAATATGTCGGATTCTCTGAATATTTTGGATCTTCATGGATTTTTTGGTTTGAACCTTCAAAAGAAACTTGGCTTGAACTTTCTTACATCATGTAACTGTACGATTGGGCTATACCAAATACATATAGGGGGTGTGAATTCTGACTTTTATAATTTCTTAACGAATCGATATCTTTTTCAAGTATATCCATTATCTTTATTAGAATTATTAAGCAGAAGAAATATACAGTTATCATGACGCAAAGATTTATAGTGGTTCAGTGAACAGAAGTCCCCTAGTCCACCCCACAACGCTCTACTCCACGAGCATGGTGATTTTCACAATAAAGTACTCTTATCAATAGAAAGTACACAACTGAGTACATGTGTGACATCTGGGTCTCGATGACAACACAAACACCCCGCCTTAACATGGTCGTCGGGTCCTGGCCTACCAGGTACCACCAGTTGCCCTGCATGTAACACCCGAGACTTTTATGTTATATAAATCATCAAAGGAATCTTTTTCTACACAACACTTGCTTGGCTTGCTTTACACGCAATCGCGACCTTCCTCGATAGCTTGCGTCGTACGCAATACCGAGTTTCACTAAACAACAATATGCTATTAAAACTAGCCGTTATGAATAGTAATAACCACTTTTTGAAAATTTATAAATTTTATTTTTCAAAATGGACTTCATTTTTGGACTCAGAATATCGAAATTAGCCTAGGGTGAAATTTTGGTTTTTTTCTGAAAACTTTCAATTTTTGATGAATAGTGAAACCACTAAGTGGTAGGTTAAAAACTGAATTTTGCATAAAACTTAATTTTACCGCTTCTGTGAATGGAATTTCAAAAATCCGACAGACACGGTTGATGTCAGTAAGTAAAATGTGGTTCAATGAGATAAAAATAATTTTTTGGTGAATAGTAACTTTTTACTATTTTTACCGCGGTTAATAGTAAATAGGGTAACTAAGGGTAAATATGATATTAATATTACCCTAACACATGTCCTAATTCTATTGGACAAGTGTAATTCGACCAAAAACAAACTTAGGAATAAAATATGACCATTTAGGCCCACATGGATTAGATTAGGACATTTATTATTAATTTATTTAAAGAAGGGTTAAAATAGTTAAAATCAAAGTTTAATAAGTAAATCATTTTTATATGGGGTTATACATGAGATAAATTCGATTGTAAATATTCATTAGAAATCTAAAAAGATTTCCTACATGATGGTATTTTATTTGTAGTTTTTAGACATCACATAATATAATTTATTTATGACACAAAGATGATGCAGTAATTATCTTATTAATGAAATATTGACAAAATTGATAATATAAATACCAAAATAAATGTAATTTGAGACTTTTTATGAATTACACTAATTTTATAGGTTACTATGATATATTATTGTTGATTTAATCAACTTTTTTCGAACATATAATTCTGTTATGACTTTCACAAAAGTCATATATCAAATAGTGTCAAAATTGACACAAAATAGTTTTTAAATAAAATAAAATATTATTAATTGTTATTTTATTCCTAAAAATATAAGGTTCGGCAAAATGACTTAGATAAGGATATATATATTAATAATAAACAATTTGGGGTTCGTTTGGCATGTTATAGTAAGTGTATTAACCATATAGTGAAAGAAAACAAAAAGACACGGTAAAAGTTAAATTAATTAACTCAGAGTTAAATCTAATTGATAAGGTTAAAATAATACCCTAAACTTGTCTAAATCCTATTGGTTGATAGGATATAGACCCATACCCACTTTAGCTTCGAAATAAGACCCTTTGGAACCATTATAAACCGATTTTGACTTTAATATAAAATAATATTTTGAGATATTCCTAAGGTGCCCATCTCCTCCCTTATAAAAGGGCACCTCCTCCCCCTCCTCCTCACACCAATTTGAGCACTCAAGCTCGGCCAACCCCTGCCATTTTCTCCTCTCCACTTACCTAGAATAATTCTAGAGGTTCTGGTTTTCTCCAAAGACCAATCTTAGTTCCTTAAGTGGAGGATTCAAAGAGGCGTTCCAAAGAAGAGGTAATATCCATTACCGATCTTTTCAATTTCTTTCTTCTTCAACTTCTTCTTCTTTAGTTGTTTCATGATAATGTAATAACATCAGTATTACTTACATACTGATATGTTATTATAAATATGAAACAACCCTAATTCACCTTCTATCCATCCTACGGAAAAATGAAATCACCGCGCGTGCGTACGTACGGAATACCGTCTCCACGCTGTGGTGTAATCTATTTTCCACCATCACCTTACAAGGATGGGTATAATGGTGTAATGAGTAACTATATATGATTATTATTAAGTAATATTGATACTGAAACAATATATATATATACTCCAATACAATTCCACGATCATAGGAACGATATCATCACTCGTGCGTACGTACGGAATACCGTCTCCACGATGTGATGCGACTCGTTCTACATGATCTTCATTTCATAATGATTATATAAATGAATTGAATGAATTAATATGGTATATAATACACTAATACCATTCTGGAAATGAATTATCTATAACCTAAAGATAAGAATAAGAATTTATTCGACAAAACACGCATAAGAACAAAAAGTTATAAAGACCCGAGTAACAAGTAACAATGAAATATTACTAACAAGAAGCTAATAATATGACCATATATGATCTCATATCAATATGTATGATTCTGGAATAAGTCAATAACATTATTTAAACCATTATACAGGAGCTTCGGACACGAACAAAGCAAATCGGACCTAAGGTATGGGAAATATCACAATCTCATTTTTATCCGAGATTGTTTATTCGTAAGTATTTACTGGGGTGTATTTTATCATCCACATCCATGTTTCATCAAAATGTAATATTATTTCCATCCACCAACAATTGTTTAAATTTTTTCCCTTCGGTGAGTTTTTAGTAATATGTATGAAAGGAATCTTTTGTCGTACGAGGTACTTTTTGACTTTTCCGACAAAAGTACGAAGAATGTTTTTTTTAACTTATACGGCACGAACAGATTTCTACTGTTTTATAAAGCCTTATTTTCATGAAGCTTCCTCTAAAAGATTTCATGACTATTTTCAATAAAATCTCTTTCTTTTAAAATTTCATGATGTTTTGTGAAAAGAAATTGATTTTGAAGAAGAAAGGATATTTTCCTCAAGAATTCATTTCAAGTGTTTTATCAAAATTATTTTCCATCTAAGATAATAAAGGGTTCTGTTTCTATCCATATTTTTTACATTGATTTGACTATGTTGTGATGGAATTATGTTTATGAATTCCTTTATCTTATATGAATTGATTTATGATGTCATGATGTTTCAAGAATCCCATTTTTGTTACATGTGTTATGCGATGATGTATGTTTTATGATTATGTGGCACACATAAGAAAGGATTAATTATAAGATGGGTGGGACCTATATCTCCCTCCAATGCATTGGGTAATGATTTTATATCTCATGAGATAGACATGGCTGGAACGGAAGGTTATTTCGGTTCAGTGATATAGGACTGAAACGAGGAGTGAACTCGGTTCAGAAAGGGACTTTGTCCACTAAGATAGTCTTGGCAATGAGTCATGACTAACAAGAAATGATTTTCCATGATTATGTGTGCATGCCACAAAGTTTCATGTTTTATGTTATGATTATGGGGATCTCATTTTCACTTCTATGATTTATTACATTTTAAGATATTATGATCTCTTTTGCAGGTTTTGATTTTCATAAAGATATGATATGATTTTTATTTCCTTTATTTGCCCTTGCTGAGCATTTGAGCTCACCCTTTTATGTTTTCTTTTCCCCAGGTCAGGAAGATGGATATTAAGTAGAATATGCTAAAAGGGACCCTAGATATGATGATATAAATGGGATACACTGTAGAAGATTTATGAACCAGTTGTTTATGTTACCCAGTTTCTAAAGACACTATACCTATACGGCCCTTTGTGGTTTTGTCATATGTTGTAATAAGTGTGCTTCAATTTTGAAGTATTAACAATATATGTAAAGTGTGGGTCGTTATAGTTGGTATCAGAGGAAAGGTATAGTCAACCTTTGGAAACTAGGATGTGAAAGCCTTAGTAAGAACCCTAAGGATAAGTCTAAGCATAGAACACAATCTTAGAAATGGCCATGAATAACCTAGGATAAGACCATAAGCATGAAATTTTTTTTTTATTGAATTATGTGGTTTCCTATTATAATTAGTGTTGCTCACACTATTCTTCTTGGTTTTAGTCAATGGCTGGAACCCGAAGGAACCGTGTTAATGCGGAATGCGATGGGCAATGCAATGATTGTCCCCCTGAGCAACCAAAAGATATGGGAGCTGGAATGCAAAATCTTGTAGCCATGCTCACACAACTTTCTCAAGCTATGAATCATGCAGGATTTCCAAACGAACAAAGGAGGGAGCAACATTCTGTTGAATCCTTCATGAGGCAGCGTCCACCATATTTCAGCGGGTCTACTGATCCATTAGTTGCTGAACAATGGATTAGTACTACTGAAAATATATTTTCAGTTCTTCAATGTTCTGAGCATGATAAAGTCATCCTAGCAGTGTATCATTTGGAAGGAGATGCGGATCAATGGTGGAATCTTGTTAAGAATACGAGGCAAAGGGATGAAATTGAGTCTATGGAATGGGACGAGTTCAAGAACTTATTTTTCAATAAGTACTTCCCTCGTATTCTCCGAACAAAGATGGGGAAAGAGTTCCTTGAACTGAAGCAAAGGGATGATGAATCTGTTGGTACCTATGAAGCAAATTTTACCAGACTTGCAAGGTACGCTTCTGGTATTATTATCCAACCTGAGAGTAAGATCGATCGATTCTTTAGTGGCTTAAAACCAAGTCTTCGAAGGGCGTTAGCCATAAGGGACTTCAATAGCTACGAGGAAATCGTTCGATGTGCTCTCAAAGTCGAGATGGAGATTGGAGTAACCCATCAGTCACATGGGTTTGATAAGAAGAGGAAGATGGAATTCAAAGAAAAATCTAAAGAGCACACGGAAAAGAAGATGAGCTTTTCCTTATGCTCAAAGTGTGGAAAGAAACATGGAGGGAGTTGTCTTAAAGGGACAAGTAAATGTTTTAAATGTGGAAAAGAAGGTCATCGGGCATTTGAATGCCGTGATAATGGGAAGAAGATGTCTAATGACGCAAACAAAGGAAGGGATACACATAATGAACCTACTACACTTCAATGTTTCAAGTGCAAGGAGATGGGGCATTATGCCAATCAATGCCCAAATCCAAGGGTTGATGATGATGGTCGACGTCAAAAAACTCTTAAGGCTAAAGACTAAGGAAAGTCACATGCAATTTCTATCAGCGATGTGGAGTACGATAACGATGTGGTGAATGGTACACTTACCATCCACTCTAAAGCAGCAAATGTTTTATTTGATTCTGGATCCACCCACTCTTTTATTTCTGAAAAATTTTCTAAGGGTATCACCGTATTACCTCAACAATTAGATGTTTAGTTAGCTGTGACAACACCTAATGGCACATCAATCGCATCAAAAGTTTATAATTATTCTCCGATCGACGTTTGTGGGAAAGTGCTTCCTGCAAATCTTGTGATCCTTCCTTTAGTGGAATTTGATGTGATTCTTGGCATGGATTGGCTTTCTCTACATGGAGCTCATATTAATTGCCAAAGAAGGGAAGTCACATTTCATATTCCAGATCAATCTACGATTGTATACCAATGCAAGGATGAACATAACCTTCCAGTGAAAATTTCTTCCATCTTATGGGTATTGATTCCACTAAATGAAGGTTATTTATCTCAAATGGTTGGTGAGAAACTCACGATTAAGAATATGCCCATTGTACGGGAGTTTGATGATGTCTTTCCGGAGGAATTGCCGGGTCTTCCACCAAATCGTGAAGTTGAGTTTTCAATAGAACTCGTACCGGGTGCTTTGCCTATTTCAAAGACACCTTATAGAATGGACCCAATTGAGTTGCAGGAATTGAAGAAGCAACTCCAAGAGAATCTTGATAAGGGATTCATACGCCCTAGTGCGTCACCTTGGGGAGCACCTGTTCTATTTGTTAAGAAGAAAGATGGATCAATGAGACTCTGCAATGATTATCGAGAACTTAACAAGATCACTATCAAGAACAAATATCCTCTCCCACGCATTGATGACTTATTTGACCAACTACGCGGAGCTCAATACTTTTCCAAGATTGATCTTCGTTCAGGGTATCATCAATTAAGGGTCAAAAGGGAGGATATACCAAAGACGACTTTCCGTACAAGGTATGGACACTATGAATTTATAGTGATGCCATTTGGTCTTACTAATGCCCCTGCTATCTTCATGGATCTAATGAATAGAGTCTTTAGAGACTATCTTGATCAATTTGTGGTAGTCTTTATAGACGATATTCTTGTCTATTCAAAGAGCAAGGAAGAGCATGAAGATCACTTGAGAATTATATTGAAGACCCTGAGAAAGGAGAAGCTTTATGCCAAATTTACCAAGTGTGAATTTTGGCTTCAACAAGTTGCATTTTTGGGTCACATAATCTCAAAAGAGGGGATATCTGTGGATCCAGCAAAAACAGAGGTTATCGAAAGATGGTCAAGACCAACAACAGTAACTGAGATCCGATGTTTTCGAGGTTTGGCTGGATATTATCGACATTTTGTAAAATATTTTTCACGATTATCTAATCCACTCACCAAGTTGACCCGGAAAAGAGTTAAGTTTGTCTGGACGGAAGAATGTGAAGAGAATTTCAAGGAGTTGAAAAGAAGGTTATCCAGTGCACCTGTGCTCACACTGCCTTGTAGTGGAGAAAGGTTTGTGATCTACAGTGATGCATCCAAGAAGGGATTGGGGTGTGTTCTTATGCAAAATGATATGGTGATAGCTTATGCCTCACGACAGTTGAAAATCCATGAGCAAAATTACCCAACACATGATTTGGTGTTGGCTGCGATAATCTTTGCATTAATGATTTGGAGGCATTACCTTTATGGTGAAAGGTGTGATATTTATACTGATCATAAAAGATTAAAGTATATTTTCACACAAAAGGAGTTGAATATGCGCCAAAGAAGATGGTTGGAGCTGATTAAGGATTATGACTGCTCAATCCATTACCACCCTGGGAAAGCAAACAAGGTGGCAGATGCATTAAGTCGACAAGACCATGCTAGTTTATCCATGATGAGGATCACAAAAGATCCAATATTTATGGATTTACAAAGGATGGATCTTGGAATTATAATGGAAGGGGAAAAATCTTATCTTTCTCAAATGAATGTTCAACCATCTATACATGTGAAGATTAAAGAGGCACAAAAAGAAGATGTCGAGTTACAAAATAAGGTGAGAAATGTTCCTGAATTCAACCTTGATTGTGATGGGATAATAAAGTTCAGGAATCGGGTTTGCGTTCCTCCCATCCCCGAATTAAAGAAAGAGCTGCTGGATGAGGCTCATAGTTCTTCATTCTCTATTCATCCTGGAAGCACGAAGATGTATGGGGACCTGAAAGAGTACTTCTGGTGGGATGGCATGAAAAGAGATGTTGCTGAATATGTCTCTCGATGCTTGGTTTGTCAACAAGTTATAGCTGAGAGACAGAAGTCTAAGGGGATGTTACAACCATTACCCATACCCGAATGGAAATGGGAAAACATCACTATGGACTTTGTCACAGGACTTCCTAAAACATCAAAAAGCAATAATGCTATCTGGGTCATAGTTGATCGTCTTACAAAGTCTGCACACTTCATTGCTATTAGAGAGGATTTCTCTCAAGATCAGCTTGCCAGGATATATGTAAAGGAAGTGGTAAGATTGCATGGAGTACCACTTTCTATTATATCTGATCGAGATCCGAGATTTACCTCGAAGTTCTGGCGAAGTCTTCAGCATACTCTGGATACAGAGTTGTGTTTCAGCACTGCCTATCATCCCCAGACAGACGGTCAGTCTTAGAGAACAATTCAAACCCTAGAAGATATGTTGAGAGCTTGCTCTATGGATTTCAAAGGAGGTTGGGATCAACACCTACCTTTGGTGGAATTTTCTTATAATAATATCTTTCACTCCAGTATTTAGATGGCTCCTTATGAAGCTCTCTATGGAAAGAAATGCAAGACTCCAACTTGCTGGGATGAAGTTGGGGAAAGAAAGCTATTAGGACCTGATCTCGTTGATGAAATGGTAGAAAAGGTCAGATCTATTCAACAACACATAAGAGCAGCTCAGAGTCGACAGAAAAGTTATGCCGACAACCGAAGAAAAGACCTAGAGTTTGAAGTGGGCGATAAAGTGTTCTTACGAATATCTCCCTGGAAGAGGGTTATGAGATTTGGAAAGAAGGGGAAGTTGAGCCCTAGATATATCGGTCCTTTTGAAATACTGGATCGTGTTGGGAAGGTAGCTTACCGATTGGCGCTTCCACCGAATCTCTCTCAAGTTCACGATGTGTTCCACGTATCTCTCCTGAGAAAGTACATACCAGATCCTTCACATGTACTCAGCTCAGAAGTTGTACCGCTGGAGCAAGATCTTTCTTATGAAGAACAGCCGATAGAGATTCTGGATCGTAGCGAAAAAGTCCTACGAAACAAGACCACTCACTTGGTGAAAGTTTTATGGAGGAACCACCAACTTGAAGAAGCTACATGGGAGCTTGAGGATATGATGAGGGAGAAGTATCCTCATTTGTTTGTTACAAAGTGACGAATTTCGAGGGAAAAATTCTTTTTAAGGGGGGTAGAATGTAACACCCGAGACTTTTATGTTATATAAATCATCAAAGGAATCTTTTTCTACACAACACTTGCTTGGCTTGCTTTACACGCAATCGCGACCTTCCTCGATAGCTTATGTCGTACGCAATACCGAGTTTCACTAAACAACAATATGCTATTAAAACTAGCCGTTATGAATAGTAATAACTACTTTTTGAAAATTTATAAATTTTATTTTTCAAAATGGACTTCATTTTTGGACTCAGAATATCGAAATTAGCATAGGGTGAAATTTTGGTTTTTTTCTGAAAACTTTCAATTTTTGATTAATAGTGAAACCACTAAGTGGTAGGTTAAAAACTGAATTTTTCATAAAACTTAATTTTACCGCTTCTGTGAATGGAATTTCAAAAATCCGACGGACACGGTTGATGTCAGTAAGTAAAATGTGGTTCAATGAGATAAAAATAATTTTTTTGTGAATAGTAACTTTTTACTATTTTTACCGCGGTTAATAGTAAATAGGGTAACTAAGGGTAAATATGATATTAATATTACCCTAACACATGTCCTAATTCTATTGGACAAGTGTAATTCGACCAAAAACAAACTTAGGAATAAAATATGACCATTTAGGCCCACTTGGATTAGATTAGGACATTTATTATTAATTTATTTAAAGAAGGGTTAAAATAGTTAAAATCAAAGTTTAATAAGTAAATCATTTTTAATATGGGGTTATATATAAGATAAATTCTATTGTAAATATTCATTAGAAATCTAAAAAGATTTCCTACATGATGGTATTTTATTTGTAATTTTTAGACATCAAATAATTTAATTTATTTATGACACAATGATGATGCAGTAATTATCTTATTAATGAAATATTGACAAAATTGATAATATAAATACCAAAATAAATGTAATTTGGCTTTTTTTTTGAATTCCACTAATTTTATAGGTTACTATGATATATTATTGTTTATTTAATCAACTTGGTTCGAACATATAATTCTGTTATGACTTTCACAAAAATCATATATCAAATAGTGTCAAAATTGACACAAAATAGTTTTTAAATCAAATATTATATTATTAATTGTTATTTTATTCCTAAAAATCTACGGTTCGGCCAAATTACTTAGATAAGGATATATATATTAATAATAAACAATTTGGGGTTCGTTTGGCATGTTATAGTAAGTGTATTAACCATATAGTGAAAGAAAACAAAAAGACACGGTAAAAGTTAAATTAATTAACTCAGAGTTAAATCTAATTGATAAGGTTAACATAATACCCTAAACTTGTCTAAATCCTATTGGTTGATAGGATTTCGACCCATCCCCACTTTAGCTTCGAAATAAGACCCTTTGGAACCATTATAAATCGATTTTGACTTTAATATAAAATAATATTTTGAGATATTCCTAAGGTGCCCCTCTCCTCCCTTATAAAAGGGCACCTCCTCCCCCTCCTCCTCACACCAATTTGAGCACTCAAGCTCGGCCAACCCCTGACATTTTATCCTCTCCACTTCCCTAGAATAATCCTAGAGGTCCTAGTCTTCTCCAAAGACCAATCTTAGTTCCTTAAGTGGTGGATTCATAGAGGCGTTCCAAAGAAGAGGTAATATCCATTACCGATATTTTCAATTTCTTTCTTCTTCAACTTCTTCTTCTTTAGTTGTTTCATGATAAAGTAATAACATCAGTATTACTTAAATACTGATATGTTATTATAAATATGAAACAACCCTAATTCACCTTCTATCCATCCTACAGAAAAATGAAATCACCGCGCGTGCGTACGTACGGAATACCGTCTCCACGCCGTGGTGTAATCTATTTTCCACCATCACCTTACAAGGATTGGTATAATGGTGTAATGAGTAACTATATATGATTATTATTAAGTAATATTGATACTGAAACAATATATATATATATACTCCAATACAATTCCACGATCATAGGAACGATATCATCACTCGTGCGTACGTACGGAATACCTTCTCCACGATGTGATGCGACACGTTCTACATGATCTTCATTTCATAATGATTATATAAATGAAATGAATGAATGAATATGGTATATACTACACTAATACCATTCTGGAAATGAATTATCTATAACCTAAAGATAAGAATAAGAATTTATTCGACAAAACACGCATAAGAACAAAAAGTTATAAAGACCCGAGTAACAAGTAACAATGAAATATTACTAACAAGAAGCTAATAATATGACCATATATGATCTCATCTCAATATGTATGATTCTGGAATAAGTCAATAACATTATTTAAACCATTATACAGGAGCTTCGGACACGAACAAAGCAAATCAGACCTAAGGTAAGGGAAATATCACAATCTCATTTTTATCCGAGATTGTTTATTCGTAAGTATTTACTGGGGTGTATTTTATCATCCACATCCATGTTTCATCAAAATGTAATATTATTTCCATCCACCTACAATTGTTTAAATTTTTACCCTTCGGTGAGTTTTTAGTAATATGTATTAAAGGAATCTTTTGTCGTACGAGGTACTTTTTGACTTTTCCGACAAAAGTACGAAGAATGTTTTTTTTAACTTATACGGCACGAACGGATTTCTACTGTTTTATAAAGCCTTATTTTCATGAAGCTTCCTCTAAAAGATTTCATGACTATTTTCAATAAAATCTCTTTCTTTTAAAATTTCATGATGTTTTGTGAAAAGAAATTGATTTTGAAGAAGAAAGGATATTTTCCTCAAGAATTCATTTCAAGTGTTTTATCAAAATTATTTTCCATCTAAGATAATAAAGGGTTCTGTTTCTATCCATATTTTTTACATTGATTTGACTATGTTGTGATGGAATTATGTTTATGAATTCCTTTATCTTATATGAATTGATTTATGATGTCATGATGTTTCAAGAATCCCATTTTTGTTACATGTGTTATGCGATGATGTATGTTTTATGATTATGTGGCACACATAAGAAAGGATTCATTATAAGATGGGTGGGACCTATATCTCCCTCCAATGCATTGGGTAATGATTTTATATCTCATGAGATAGACATGGATGGAACAGAAGGTTATTTCGGTTCAGTGATACAGGACTGAAACGAGGAGTGAACTCGGTTCAGAAAGGGACTTTGTCCACTAAGATAGTTTTGGCAATGAGTCATGACTAACAAGAAATGATTTTCCATGATTATGTGTGCATGCCACAAAGTTTCAAGTTTTATGTTATGATTATGGGGATCTCATTTTCACTTCTATGATTTATTCCATGTTAAGATATTATGATCTCTTTTGCAGGTTTTGATTTTCATAAAGATATGATATGATTTTTATTTCCTTTATTTGCCCTTGCTGAGCATTTGAGCTCACCCTTTTATGTTTTCTTTTCCCCAGGTCAGGAAGATGGATATTAAGTAGAATATGCTAAAAGGGACCCTAGATATGATGAAATAAATGGGAGACACTGTAGAATATTTATGAACCAGTTGTTTATGTTTCCCAGTTTCTAAAGACACTATACCTATACGGTCCTTTGTGGTTTTGTCATATGTTGTAATAAGTGTGCTTCAATTTTGAAGTATTAACAATATATGTAAAGTGTGGGTCGTTATACTGCAGACACGTGGGGGCCCACCCCAGGGTCCACCCACATGCCTGGAAGGGTCATCTAACTAATGATTGTCCCAATAGGCCAACACATGTCCTTTCTAGTGTACTTTTTCCTCACTCACACACACCCTGGGAAACTTCCCAGAAGGTCACCCATCCTGATCACTACTCCAGGCCAAGCATGCTTAACTGTGGAGTTCTAATCAGACAGGCTCCCGAAAAGGAAGGTTCACCTTATTGACATGAGTCATATAATTTAGTCATTTAACCCTTTATCATTTGGTGGTGTTACAATCAGCCTCCCTTTAGAGCACAACATCCTCGTTGTGGGCCCTACAACTCAACCCAGGCTGTGCTCCGCACTTAAGGTAGGGTTTATCCTCTGATACCAAATGTGACAACTGGGTCCCGGTGACAGCACAGACACCCCGCCTTAACATGGTCATCGGGTCCTGGCCTACCAGGTACCACCAATTGCCCCGCAGACACGTGGGGCCCACCCCAGGGTCCACCCACATGCCTGAACGGGTCATATGACTAATGATTGTACCCACATGTCAACACATGTCCTTTCTAGTGTTCTTTTTCATCACTCACACACACCCTAGGAAACTTCCAAGAAGGTCACCAATCCTGGTCACTACTCCAGACCAAGCACGCTTAACTGTGGAGTTCTAATCAGACATGCTCCTGAAAAGGAAGGTCCCACTTTTTGACATGAGTCATATCATTTAGCTATTTAACCCTTTATCATTTGGGGGTGTTGCAATAGGCAGTTGAAACCTTTACAAGATAAGGCTAAAACTAAGCCCTCCGGTTCATACACAAAACCGAATTAAAAAATTAGTATGAGAAGTCGACTACTCAAAATGAAAAGAGTATTTTTTTAAACAAAAATACATTCCAATTTTTCTTCATAGTTGCAGCAATACAAAACTGACCGTAGATAGATCATCATCTTCAAAAAAGATGTTCTTCAGGCAAGGGTAGTTCTAAGTCGATTCAGTTTCAATTGATATAGAAAACAATTAGACAAATCCAATAATAATGGATTCTCAAGGATCTTCGATATATAACAAGTCAATATTCAATGTGTTTCTTCTTCTTTGGAAAATAGAGTTTTATTGTACTTTGTAAAAGCAGATCTGTATATCTCGAATATCTCTGTAAACTGATGTCGACAAACTTGAGTGTTTTTTCTTCTAATACTTTTTCACGATGATCCACCTCACTCTCTGTAATTCAAAATAACACAGATATATAAAGAATAAAGATGAGTGATTTCCATTCACATTTATATCCACAAAATTTGACTTAAGAAGTGTTATATTCAAATGTTTGAAAAACAGACCAGTCGTAACTTCCAATAATAATCGGCATGAAATCCTCCACATAAATAGATACATTGAAAAACAAATAAATGGATTTGAATCAATAAAAAAGGCTTTAATATTGGGATTTGAATCTGGCTTGAAATCAGCCTAATAATCTGCATAAAGACCATTTCTCAATAAAGTCTAAATTTAAATCTCTGACACCAAATGTAGGGTTGAACTGCATAGCATTATTTCTCAGAAGATAAGTTTGAAAATGTATGATTGATTAGGAAAATAAGGTTAATGATCTATTCTTCAAACGTAAGGTTGATCTCAAATGTAAGGTTGATCATCCATACATTTATCTTCAACATTCAAACTTATAGTATATTATCCATACTTTCCTCTTTAAAAAAATGTAAGATACACAATCTATACTTTTTGATAGAATGAAAGGATCATTATAAAATTAAGGTTGATGATCCATACTTTTATGAAGAAAAAGTAAGGTTCCATACTTACGTAAGGTTCTTCTTCCATTATTTTCTGATATTACAAAATTATGGTTCCTTCCAAATTTAAGGTTCTTTTAACATGCCTTTCTGATAACGTATGGTTGATTAGCCATACTTTTCTAAACTCCCAGAAAGAAAACGACAGATTCTGTCCTTACACTTACGCTCTTCAACATATGGTATGAACATTGTTTCCAGAACGTACTCAAATGATGTCTGAATATTCTGTCAAGTATTCCATTCATTTTAAATGATTAAATATTAATCAAAAAATAAGAATATAAAGTATATTATTTTCTGGAAATATACTCAAGGTAAAATCATTATAATAAGAAATGAGGGTATTTGTGAGCATCAATATCATCATAAAAAGATAGAGTATTCTTCTCCACAAAAACCCCCTTATAATAAAAAAATATAGTTTTGATGAAAAAAACACTTTTCAACAATCTGCCGATTTTTTATGATCCCAAAACCCATGAAATTATCCTACAAAATTAATTGTATATAATTTAGAATTTTTAGAGGGTAAAAACAATATTTAATTTTAACAAAATTCTTTTAACATAAAATAAAATGTTGTGTAATCCAAATTTTTCATATATAAAAATAAACATTTAATTTTTAAAACTTATCCCAATTCATGAAGAAGAAAAAAATTATTACGTTTATCCAAATTTATCCTCAATAAAATCCGTATTTCTCCCCTTGGTGTTTATCCATATTTCTTCCCTTTATGAAAATAATTTTTTTTTTAAATTTCTACAATTTAAATGAAATGAAAATTTATTTTCTCCCCCTGAGTAAAATATTTATAAATAAATAATAATAAAATAAAATAAAATGTTGTGTTTATCCATATTTCTCCATCTTATTTTGACCTCAAAAAAGAATGATAGAATAATGAATATAATACATTTTAATATAGTACTGAACTGAAGTAAATGCTATGATATACCATTTATCAATATTTAAATATGTATTACTGACATTATAATATAGTAATTACAATAAAAAAAATCAAAACATATGAAAAATAGATGTAATGCTATGTTATTGAAAATATATATACAAGTATAGAAATGAAAACAAGAATCAAGGTTAGATTAGAAGGTTTGTGAAATAGGTTTCAGCACCTCTAAATGATTTACATGATCTTTCTCATCTACATCGTCAACCTTTTCATTAGGCCATATCTTATCTAGAGTATCAGATCTCTTATTTCCCAACTCAACTGGATATCTTCACTTTGATTGACTTTGAAAAACACATTCAGTCTTTCTTCCTTTTCCATGAACTAATTGAGCTTTTCAGTGAACCTGTTCAGTAACTCTCTTACCCCTGGTTCATCTAATGCTAGTTGGTCAATAAGATGATTTGTATTATCCAACAGAATAGACCGTAGTTCACTTTTACATTATAATTCTTTCACGCGGTCATTAATATTTCTCATTATAGTTGTAATGTCCTAGAATCTCTTGATCTGATCAGGCGATGTACCTGATGTACTTGCTTGAATTCCCTTAAATTTTGCCAAATTTTTCTCCATGAATGTTTTAAAATCAGCCAAATCTAACTTGATCGCCATTTCAGATTTTAATTTCCCATCTTCGACAAATATCTCCTTCTTATAATCTTATACTTCTCATTTTTAAACTGATCTTTCGTTCATGTTCGGAAACATCTGTCTATCCCCCTCTAATTATATTCACAAAAAATCATTTTCCACATGAATTATATTAATTTTTTTATTAACTCCCCCACATTATTTTTATCAGAATCATATGAACGATATTCTTGATTCTGAACTTGATTTAACAAAATTAAAGGAAATGATTAAGCATCAGATATCTGATCTCTATCCTTGTCCACTGGTTTCTCAACCTATTTTTACATAGAGTCATGAAGTTACTCATCCATAGAAAAATTTCAAATTAAAGCATCAATATGATCATGAGATTGAATATTTCCTCTGTTAAAATTTTCATCAGGTTGTTTCTCTTCACGAGAATCTGCATTCTCTTCCTCTAAAATAGGTTCTTCGTGAATATTTTTTTCTTGAATAAATTCAGTTGGTTTTGCAGACTATTATTGAAAAGATTCAGTTATGTCCACTTCATCTTCTCCAGGATCATCCTCTACATGAAGTAAAACTTCCTCTTCAATTTGAGGTACCACCGGAATCTAATAAACTGTATCTCTTACAAATTTGTAGCATAAAAGATCTCCAGTTGTAAAAACATTTTTTTAACAGACTCCTCACTAGCTTGAGACACTCTGTGTCTTTTCCTATGAAGTTCCACATGACTTACCTCATCATCATGTGAATCAAAGACTTTAAATCTTAGTCTTCTTGATGTTTTTGAAACTTCACATACTCTTGATTCAGCCATACCTTCTTTAGACTTTCCATGTTTCTCCCCCTGAGCCGATTCCTAATCTTCCTCAGCTCTAACAGGCATAAGATTTCCCTTCACAGTACTCCATAAGAATTAAAACTTCCTTAGAGTTCCATAATTGGGGAAATTTTTGTGGTGGCATCTTACTCTGTCATCCACTAATCTCACTATATTAGACTTAAACAAAAATTTAGAAATGAACCATCCAATTAGGTAGAAGATCATTCTTGCTTCAAGTTATCATCAATAGTTCAGATATCTTACCATATATCTTGGGGAAATTAGGCTTTATGTCACTAAGAAGTAAAATCATCAAATACATATCTGGAAATAAAATATTTTCCATTTCAGACATTCTTGGTGTAATCCCAATTTCTACAAACATCACAAGTATTTTATAATTAGGTTCTAAATCCTCAACAAACGTATTTCCTACTTTTTTAAAACCAAAAATAAATGACATAATTTCCTTAGAAATATGTAAATTATCACTAATATTCTTTAAGTCAAAATAATATACTCCCTCTAGAGGGAAGTTTAATATCATAGCGATTTCCACAGTAGAAATAAAAAAATATCGATCATCGATTTTTTAAAATATTGTATCTTCTTCTTCTTCCAAACTAAATGAAACTATTTTGAAAAAATGACACAGTTATACCTCATATAAAAATAATATTTTTTCTCCAATAAATTTCTATTATAGATTTTGAAAGGCGATAGCTTTACTTAGCATCAGATCAACTTGATACAGTTTTTCCAAGTCAATAAATTTACCTTGTAGGATTCTATTTCCTACCGAGCATTGACATTTGGCGTTACTAGCTTCGGGTTCCTTGATTCTCTTTTTCTTGGCCATTTCTATCATAAATTTGTGATGGATCGAAGATCTAGGGGTTTGAATGTTCAGGTTTGGGTAGACAAGAAAAGTATTGATTTTTTTTGTTTCGAAAGGCTTTGAGGGAAATGAATGGGTTTAGAATTTGAAACGTATCTGACACCCTTGATTCCCGCACCATTTACATACATAATAATCCTTACATTATTTAAAATAATATAAAACATACGCGTAAAAAACATTATAAATTTATAGTTGAAATTTTAAATTATTCTAAAAACAAATAATTAAATTATTTAAAACAGTGAAGATTATAATAAAATAATAATTAATATAATCACATAAATTAAATTAAATAAACTGATCTCTCCATTAATAAAATTAAACCTTGTAGTGGGAAGTGGTTTAGTAGAAATATTAGCTAATTCAATTTTAGTACGTACAAATTCTAAGAATATATCCTTTTTAATAACGTGATATCTTATAAAGTGGTGTCTGATATCAATATGATTAGGCCTAGAATGATTAATAGGATATTTTGAAATATTTATAGTGCATGTATAATCACATAAAATTGGTGTGTTATTAAAAGTTATTCCAAAGTCCATAAGAGTGATTTTCATCCCCAAAACTTGTGAACACCAACTGCCTATAGAGTCATATTCTGCCTCATATGTTGACAAACAACTTAGTTTTGTTTCATACCTGACCATGAAACAAAATATTCCCCTAAAAAGTGACAGGTTCTTGGATGATTTTTCTATCTAATCTAAAACATCCAATTTTAGCATCTGAATATGATATTAAATTAAAATCATAAGTTTTTTGATAGAGAAGATATTGAAAAATAATTCCGTTTAAATATCTAAAAATTATTTTAATATCACTTTGATGAGATTACTTGTGATTTTATTGAAATCTAACACAAAGAATTACTAAATAAATTATATCTAGCCAGATAGTTGTAAGATATAATAATCTTCCGATCATACCTCTATATAAAATGTTGTCAATTAATTTTATAGTTTTATCCAAATCAAGTTTTATATTAGTACACATAGAAGTTGTATATGTCTTGTTGTTTTCAAGTCCAAATTTTATCAAAAAATTAGTAACGTATTTTTTTGATTGAAAACGTTTTCAAAATATTTTTGATAAACTTGAAGTCCTGAAAATAAATTTAGTTCTCCCATCATACTAATTTCTAATTTTTTTCATTAAATTTGAAAACCCCTGACAATTTTTTTTTTTGTTTTTTAATCCAAAAATTACATCATCAATATAAATTTGTTCCAATAAAATATTAGAGTTTATAGTTTCTTAATCAATGATGGATCGACCATCACAATAGTAAAATCATTTTTCAAAATAAACGAACTTAATATTTCATACCAAGAACTATGTGCATGTTTAAGGCCATAAAGAGTTTTAGTATGTTTAAAAAAAGAATCTGGTTTTTGAGAATTTTCAAAACCACAAGTTTTCTCAACATAAACTTCCACCATTAAATAACCATTTAAAAAGGCAGAATAAACATCCATCTAAAATAATTTAATGTTTAGATGAGATGAATATGCTAAATGGATCTTAATGGCTTATAATGTGGCTACAGGTGGAAATCTCTCATCATAATCTATTTATTATTCATAATTATATCATTTATCCACTAATCTTTATTCATTTATAGTTATTATTCATTGATCATATTTTTTATTTATAAAGACTCACTAAGTTCTTATAACTCAATAGTTCTATGGTCTTTCAAGTAAATTCCATACATTATTTATCTTGAACTCATTTAGTTCTTCTTGGATTTCTATTATCCAAATTTCATCAACTATGGCTTCATCTATTGAATTAGGTTCTAATTGTGATATAAAGGTAGAGAACTCAATAATATTTCATATGTTCCTTATAGTTTTTATTCCTATGTCTAGGTCTCCTTTTACAGTTTCTAAAGGTTGATTCTTTAGGGTCGCTGACAATGTAGGTAAATTACTGTTAGTTTCATCAGTGTCATGTTATTTTTATGTGGAATGAATTTTATTTATATCACTTTCAAAATCATCTTTCAAGTTCGCAATTCACATGTTTTCATTAGAGTCGGATTCATCAATTTTGGTCTTTCCTTTTCTCAAACAGATTAGATTCATAAAATTTCACATGAAACGATTCTTCAACAATCCTTGATTTTTTATTAAAAACTCTATAAGCTTTGGATGTAGTAGAATGTCCTAAGAAAATGACTTCATCAGATTTTGGATCAAACTTTCAAAGATTGTCCTTAGTGTTTAAGGTGTAAACCTTGCATACAAAAACATTAATTTAATTTACTGTAGGATTTCTGTTAGTCTAGATTTCATAGGGTGTCGTTTTGAAAATTGTTCTGATTAAAACTCTATTCATTATATAACAGGCTGGGCTTACAACTTCTACCCAGAAATATGTAGGAATATTGTTTTTATTTAGAATTGTTCTAGCCATTTCATGAATAGATCAATTTTTTTTTCACAATTTCATCTTTTGGAGGTGTTATTGGTGTAGAGAAGGTGTATTTAATACCCATATTTGAGCAAAAGAAATTAAATTCTAGATTCTCAAACTCTCCACCATGATCACTTCTTAATGAAATTATTTAAAAAACGTTTTCATTTTGAACAGCTTTGCAAAAACATTCAAAAGTTTTAGAAGCCTCATTTTTATATTTTAGAAAGAACATTAAAGTAAATATAGAATATTCATCAACTAATACATATACATATAATTTACCAAACATACATGATATTCTTTATGGCCTAAACAAATCTATATGGATAAGATCTACAGGTTTAGATGTAGAAATATTGTTTTCAGATTTGACAGATGATTTGTACTGCTTTCCATGTTGACATGCATCACAAAATCTATCTCATTCAAATTTGAGACTAGGGAAATTAAAAAATAGTTGTTTCTAAGATAACTTATGTAAATAATATATATTGAAAAGTCCAAGTCTTCTATGCCATATCCACAATTCATTTATCTTAGCAGTTGATCTATTTACTTTTTTTACAAAAGGAATTTATGTTTAGGTTATAAACATTATTAGTTCTACGAGCTCAAAATTCAAGAAAATTATCTTTAAAAATAGAACAAAAGTTGTTAGAAAAATCAAAAAAAATAACCATCATCAGAGAGTTGAGAGATACTTATCAGGTTGTGTTTCAATCTTAGTACATAGAGTACTTTATTGATTGAGACAACTCATGGATCTCCAATAGTTCCAATGCTAATAATTTAATCTTTCGAATTGTCACAAAATGTGACGAATCCACATCCTCTTGAGTTAGTGTTCTATAGTTTGATGACTTTCCACTAATATGCCATGATTTTCCATTATCCATATACCATATTTCAGTTTGGATTCTATGACATTATACCTGCAAAGTTATTCAAACAAAAGTTTGTTTCGGTACACATAATGTATTGGGTTCAGTAGTGATATCTAGAAAAGATCTTGCCATGCAAACTTATATTGTTTTTATATAATCAATATAATCATATAAACTATTTAGAATAAAGGATTTCTTAATTAAAATTATTTTTGGTTGCCTTAAATAACAGTTTTTAGATATGTGACCTTTTGTTCCACAGTATTTGAAAATTATACCTTTTGTACTTGGAAAAAAATATTTCTTATATAGTTTGGGTTTCTCACCTTTACTGCATATTCCAAATCATTATTTTTTAATCACATTCTTTCAAATAATTTAATTTAGTGAATTTCATCCTTTTGTAAAAATAAGAGTTTCAGTTTTTGACTATACTTCTGTTTTTAGTGTTATTATTTTAGCTTCATTATCTGAATATTTTGTGTTTGATGAGTTATATTTTTCAATTCACTCTTGACGTTGTTTTAGTAGAGTTTCTCTTTCTCCAGAAATAGAAGTGTGAATATTTTTCAAAGATTTATGTTTCCTAAATAAGTAATAATATTTCTCTTCTAGAATAATGCAGTAGGCTACAAGTTTATCATTTGAACTACTATAAATTGAATCTGAATCAAATGAGTAATAGGATTATACCTCATCTGATTCTGCCATAACGGTAATATTTTCATTTAGATTTGATTCATCCTTTTCTGAGTCATAATTTGATGAGTTGTTGGAGTATTCAGAAACACTACAAGTAGTTTTCATTCCTCTTTTGTCTTTCTACACATAATCCTTGTTTTTGAAAAATTTAAATTTCTTTTCTTCTTTTAATTGAGAACAACCAGGTTTTATGTGACCCATCTTTTTTCATTCATAACATCTAACTTCATTTGGTTCTTTTTCATTTTTCTTGAATGATTTATTTAATCCCTTCATATTTCAGTAGAACTTTCTAAACTTTCTTTCTAGCTGAGAAACTTCCATATTTTAATTAGATGAATCAGAACTCTCTGATTTCACTTTGATATCATGGTTCATATTTTTTCTCTTCTTCTGATATGTTACATTAAAATGATTATTTCCTATATTGATCTTGACTTTATGCCCATTTTCTTCATCTTGAATCCCAACCTCATACATCACCAGGTCTCCAATTAATTATCTCATAGTTAGATCTTTGACTGGTGATTATTGCCTAATGGCCACTGATATCCCATTCCATTGGGTTGGATGTAATCTCAGTACTTGTAGGGATTGATCTGTTTGTTTGATAGGCACACCCAAGGTAGATATATTTTTAACAGTTTTTGTAAGCCTTCAATTCATCTGGTTGATTCTTTATCCTTAAAAAATTCTGAATGTGTCGAATTTCATATTTTCTATAGCATACCTCATTTGTCTAACAATTTAAATTCCTTCATAAGAAACAGTAATTGTCTTGCACATTGTATAAGCAGTCGGGAACTGGGATAATCTATTGAATTCATCTAGTACTAGACCACATATGATTGTATTCATATCTTTTGAAATTATTTCATACTCTACTTCAATAGCTTCATTCCATGTTTCATGTTTCTCAGTATCTCATAATCATTAAGAATTTTTTAGTAGACTTTGTATCCAAGATTTTTCAGATAGATGATCATCCCTGACTTCCAACATCCATAGTTTTCACCATTGACGTATGGAGCTCGATTCATTGACATAACCTATCGTGTATCATCCATTGATATCTCGATGTATAATCCTTTTGAAAATTTCAACTATTTTTAGCTCTATCAAATGAAATTCCAACCTCTGATACTAACTGTCAGATCGGGTTATACCAAATATCCACAAGAGGAGTGGTGAATTTTTGTTATATAATTTCTTCAAAAATCGTGATGATTGTTGATTCTATCCTTTTTCCTTATCAGAATATTTATAAAGAGGAAATAATTTTTTATCAGTATGTAAACATTTATAGTGGTTCGGTTAATAGAAGTCACCTAGTCCACTCCACCAATGCTATACTCCACAATCTTGGTGATTTTCACTATCAGGTCCTCTTATCAATATACCTTCTACAATTGAGTACATGTAGTTGACAACATTACAAGATAAGTCTAAAAAAGATCCTTCTTGTTCATACATAGAACCAAATACACAGTATAGTATAAGAATACAGTTACTTAAAATTAATAGAGATTTTTTTTAAAAAAATTATTTCCAGTTGTTCTTCATAGTTGCAGCAATTCGCAACTGACAGTAGATGGATCGTCATATTCATAAAAGATGTTCATTAGGGAAGGGAAGTTCTATGTCGATTTGGTTGCAATATATAAAGAAATAAATCTTGAAACTCCAATAACAATGGATTAATGAATGATTTCTAGTGTAGAATTAGTCAATCTTCAATGTTTTTCTTCTTCTTTAGAAAATAGTTATTTATCGTACTTTGTAATAGTAGTTATTTATATCTCTAATATCCATATAAACTAAAGTTGATAAACTTGATAGTTTGTTCTTCTAAACTCTTTCACGATGATTTGTTTCACTCTCTGTAATTAAAACTAACACAAATATATAAAGAATAAAGATGAGCATTTTCTTTTCAAATTTTGATCCACAAATGTCACCTTAATAATCATGATATTCAAATGTTTGAATAATAGTGCAGTCATAACTTCCCTTAATAATCGACACAAAATCCTCCTCTTAATTCAATCTATTAAATCATTAATAAATGGATTTGAATCATTTAAAAAAGGATTCAATACCAGGCATTGAATCTAGCTTTAAATCTGCCTCATAATCCAAAAAAAGACTGTTGGTTGATAAATTCGAAATTTTAATCTTTGACACCAAATGTAGGGTTGAACTGCATAACATTATTTCTCAGTACTTATGGTTAACAAAGTATGGTTGATTAGGAAAATAGGGTTGTTGTTCCATTCTTCAAACGTAATGTTGATTTCAAATGTAAGGTTGATCATCCATACCTTTCTCTTTAACTTTCAAATGAATTGTATATTATACATAATTTCCTCTTTAGAAAAATGTATGTTACATGATCCATACTTTTTGATAGAACATAAGGTTCATTTTAAAATTAAGGTTGATGATCCATAATTTTATGAAGAAAACGTAAGGTTCCATACTTATATAATTTTCTTCTTCCATACTTTTCTGATATTACAAACGTAAGGTTCCTTCCAAGTGAAAGGTTCTTTTACTATACTTTTCCGATGATGTATGGTTGATTAACCATACTTTTTTAAACTCATGTATAGAAAACGACAAATTCTATCCTTACACATATGCACTTCACTGTAGGGTATGAACAATGATTCTAGAACATGCTCATTGATTTCCGAATACTTTGTCAAATATTACACACGGTTTAAATGATTTAATATTACTTAAAAAATATGAATATAATGATTATTAATTTCCTGAAATATACTCAAGTTAACTTCATTAAAATAAAAAACAAGGGTATTTTTGAGAATTAAAGTCATCATAAAAAGAGAGCGTATTGTTCTCAACAATCTCGTCCTTATAATAATAAAATATAGTGTTGTTGAAAACTACACATGATAAATAGTAACAAGTTCACACGTTATAATATTCAGATTTGGTCTTTGAATCATTCATGACATGTAATATAGATAAACATTACGTACTTGATTGTCATCATGTATTTGGGATTCAAGGCTTGCAATTCAGCTAGAAAATGGTCTATTTGAGTATTACACATCATGTACTTCAGATTCATAACATGAAAAGATGATTTTTAACATTTTTCAAACATTCTTTATTTGAGACTTGAATTTCTAATTTCTATAAAAAACACATCAGATCCAAATGTATTATCATGATAAGAAGGATTATAAAATAATGAAATATATCAACAATGTATATAAAAATATAGCTTATCAATATCTTATACCAACAATTCTTAGTGTTATAAAAATTGTTTAATACAATTTTATACGGTACTTTTCAAGAAAGGATCATATATGGAATTCTATATGTTTGAATAAATTTATTATTTTGAGAAGAATTTATAATAATATTATATTGATGATATGTGGGAGCATGTTCCATCTCATTATACTAAACATGTAGATAGAAATTTTGTCTTATACAAATTTTTTTCCAAACCATGTTTCATAAAATGTTATAGAATTAAATGAATCAAAACAAAATATATAAAATTAATATTCTCTTTCATCATAAAAAAAAAAATTTAAATAAAAACTCATATTATCTTATAAGATAAATGTGATAAAGACTCACACCCTTTATGTAGATCCATTTTATATGTATATTTTCAAATCCATGATGTATCAACCCTTACATTATCATTTGAGTATGAACTATATGATTCCATGAATTCTTCTCTTGATTTGGAATAACTATATATCAAAAAACATGTAAAATATAAATTCATTCTCAAAACCCATTAAAAAATAATAATTGGATTATATAATAATGATACCTAAAAAAATCCATGGATATAAATAAAACATTATAGGAATATATAATAATCACATCCCATTGAATAATCAATCCTTCCTGATATTACCTTTAGGATTCAAGGAAATTTACTAGATATTGGAGAAACATTCTTAGACCCTCGAACTAATTTTTATTCTTTTTGTTTAAACTATTAATTTCTTTTACATTCAAAAAAACATGAGAACCAAGACATAACATGCCTAGTTCATTTATTATCAACTCTTTAGAATATCATTTAAACATTTTTTGGAGCCATTCATATTGTTGAAACATTTCCAAAGAAGGTAATAGAATAAATATCATAAATAGAATAATCCATAAGGAAACCTCAATATTTTACAGTTATTAAAATATTCAATAATTTTAAATATGTGAGAGGAGATGAAAATTACATATGTCAATCTTCATATAATTCTGAAGAAACTGTAACTGAATCATTATATACTTTTCAAGCATCTATATTCACCTATTGAAAATCTTTAAGAATTTGTTACCTAGGATACCGGTGTACTAAGACATTCAATTTCATCTTTATTAAGAACTCCTATTAACTTACCTTTCCAAGTATTTTCATATATTATTATTCTCCTACCTAATTATTCATGTCAAATATATGTTTTAAAATGATGTTTTTATATTCAAAAATTTATTTTATCATATGATTATACCATTTTATTACAATTTAACAATTAATTTTATGAAACAGGCACCCACTAAGATGGTAACTATTGGACTCCTCTAGTTTTAATGCTCCAAATCATGATTAATCTTGTTTCATTGTGTTTCTTTATGATTCATTATGTTTATTTATAATAATAATCTATTCTATTAAGTAATACTTCATAAGACAGGTTTAAAATATTTGACTATGTTAGAGTCACTGGTTAAGGATCTCACAGTCATCATTCAGTCTGAAAATAGGTAAAGTAATAGTCACTATTGTAGTGACCAACTAGTTATGAATTTTCACAAAGAACCAGACACTATTGAAATGGATCATTCATCATCGCATTGATATATTGATTACGAATTTTCACAAAGGACCAGACATCATTCCACAATTCCAGATTTTCGGAAAGTCTAAGACACCATTCTTAAGACACCATTCTCGAATTTCAGAATTTTTGTAGTGTTTGTGTCATGGTTCCAATGATTACATTCCATAATTACATATTTTCACAAAGGATAAGACACTATTCTTACAACATCATTCTAGAATATCAGAAATCTAATAATGTCTGGGTCAGCATTCTTAAGACACCATTCGAGAATTCCATAATTCTAGAATTCTCAAAAAGTATTAGAAATTATTCTGAAGATGTCATTTAGAGGAAATAGACAATTCACCACTCCTATGTTTCCATTCTTGTTGATTTTTCATTTCATCCATTACCATTTAAATTCAAAATTATTACTAACAGTCATATTTGAGTTATTTAATTATATTGATTTTATTAATGATCTTTCGATGAAAATATCAATGGCCTTGTCAGTAGGTTGTACAAGGTACGAGGTACCTACAAATGGTGGCGATCATGCTTCTTTGCAGCCATAGAAAAGCACGTAAAAATAAATAAGGTGGTGTGCGAAAATATAGATAAACACATGAGACCAAGACGTAAAAAAACACAGAATACACTAATCTTGCTAGAAGTGAACAAGGAATATCATGTTGTGAACCATAGTGCAAACATCCTTATAGAAACATTTCCAAGTAGAGAGGATTTATGAAGAGTTTCTCACATCAATAAAAAACCAGAACAAAGATCATCCATGACACCCTTTTTTGGTGTTTATTTCTAGAAGTGGACTCGAGCTTCTCATCTGCTACATCCAATAATCTAGAAGCATCAATCACACCCCATAGAGCTTTCTAAAAATTTTTCATTATTTTTTCATTATTGTGTACATTTTCACTACTATTATAGTAGTGTCTGCATATCTATCAGAAACAAACATTGTCTATTGAGAGAAGCTAGACGATACAAGAGATCCTCACTCACCCATCTTTCTAAACCATTTTTATCACACGTATAACTGTGGAAGAGGTACTTGTGGGGCCTGGTTGTATTTTGTCTCCACGTAAAACTGTGGTAGAGGTATTTTTGACCAAGAAGGCCTTTTGTGCTATTGATAACCCCAATATAGGATGTCGATCAAGTATATTAATATAAAATTTTTGGTTGTATGTGATCACCAAGTAGAGATGATTAGGTCTTTTCTAGAGACTAAACCTCTTTTCCTTAATCCGCTATGTTTTCCAAATTTAGTTTTATCTGTTTTAACATATATTTCCTAAAACTAAATATCACTTTAATATTTAATATTAGTTAGTGTTTATAACTATTTTTTATTTTGTAAATTAATTTCATAAGTTATATAAATCTTTCAGATTGGTGTAATTGAGTATTATTCAATCATTTGAGAAATTAATTGAAAATAAAAAACTATTACAAATTAGCTACATTGGTTAACAAGTTTATTTAGTTTTCAAATTGGGGAAATTATTAATTATGTTTTTTAATAGAAATTTTGATAGGAACTCAATTCACCCTCCCCCTCTTATGTTTCATACTCCAATTAATATTTGGTACCAGAGGTTGTCTTTAATATTCTTTTTTAAAATTTGTCAAAGTTTTTTTAAATAATTTGAACTACGATTTTAGTTGTGTTATAAAGATCAATAATTTTATGTTAGATCTAAATTTTTAGTTCTTTATGTAACGCCCCGACCCCAGTTACCCAGAGTCGGTGCATTATTACATAACATTGGCATGATCACAAGAAAGATCAAATCTCGAAAGACCGATTGGTTTAGTAGCCTTGGAAACACTAGATATAATCATAAAGTTTTACATTACATTTCAAAGTGAAAAACTACAACAACAACAAAGTCTTCATATCCACACTATTAACCCCTCATAATATCCCTGCAAGTCATTCATAATTTAATTCTTCACTACCTGGAAAAATAAAACATAGAAAAGGGGTGAGCTCAAATGCCCAGTAAGGATAACAATATAGCGGAACATTCAAAATAATCATAAACATTTAAGGCAGTGTATAACTAAAACAAAAGCCTTTTAAAATTGAACTTCAACATAGTATGGAAAAAGTAAAATGAAATAATGCCATTTACTTATTCACATGGATATTCTACTAATCGAATAATCACATGCAATATCAATAACCACTTTCATAATGTTGGAATGCATAATGCTAGACTATCATAACCACATAGCCAAGGCCTCGTGCCAAGACTACAAAAAAGATTTTGTCAAGGCCTTGTGCCAAGACACTAGTTTGTCTCATGAGACCTACCGATGCATCGAGGAGCTATAGCGGGCTCCACCCGTCACTTATTAAGTCCAATGCATTCCCATATGAAAAGGTTTAAACATAACATAAACATTCGTATTAAAACTAGCATACGAAATGTCAATAATTTCACCATAAACTATGAATGGTATAAAACTAGCACATCCACAGACCAACATATCACAAAACCTTCAATACAATATAGAAGTTTTGTATCATAATAAATCAACTTCAAATAATCTTAAAATCCATCAAAGGATGTTGACATAGATGAAATCAAAATTCTTTTTAAAGAAGTATCTCCTTTTATTTTGAAATCATTTAAGATCCATATAAAATAAAACATTTTCTTTGAAAATATTCTTATAAGCTTGTATGGAAAGCTTCGACGATTTTATAACGGCGGAAAATAACCGCACCCGCCGTATAAGTTAAAAAAAACATTCTTACCTCAATTCTGTCGAAAAGGTTAAAAAGGACCTTGTTTTGAAAATGACGGAAAGATTCCTTTATAAACCTCTTATAAAAAGTCAAACAAGGGTATAAATGACTTTAACCCATATTCTTGTAAATAGTAAAAATGTTTTGAAATACATTTTGAAGAAACATGGATGTGGATGATAACGAGATCCCAGTAGATTATTACGTATAAACAACCTCGGATAAAGAAGAGATTGTGAAATAACCCTTACCTTGTACTTTTCCTTGGTTGGGGTAGGTTAACCTCCTGTATAATGGTGAAATAGTTGTTATTAAATTATACAAGAATCATATATATTAATATGATATCATATATGATCTTTTAACATTGATTTGTTAATAATATCTTAGAATTATCGTCGTTTCGGGAGTTAACTTACTCATTTTCTTTTATATGTTTTGTTACATAAGCCATGGTTTTTGTATCTTATTCATATCCAGAATGATATACAGTCCTTAAACATCATTTTTAAATCATCAAATGATAATTATACTTGAATGGATACGATGGAGAATGAATCTCATCGCGTTCGTGGAGACGGTAGTCCGTACGTACGCACGAGCGACAATATCATTCTTTTGATATTAAAATAATATATAAATGGATGGTATATCATATATACAGAATCATTAACATGTTATATTTATTATTTACATGAGTTACACATCATTATTATACCCATCCAAATAATATTATATTGAATAACAATTACACCACGACGTGGAGACGGTAAGCCGTACGTACGCACGTATGGTGACATGTTATTCAAAGGGTGGATAGAATACTGAATATGATTGTACCATATTTATAATAACATCACAGTATATGTGAGATACTGGAGTTTTTATTTCAGAATGGTAAGAACAAAGGAAGAAGAAGTGGAAGAAGAAATGAACTTAGAAAAGGGTGGTGAAATCATTACCTCTTCTTCGGGTTCTTCCTTTTGATTTGATCAAAAGGGCTTTTTAGGTTGGCTTTCTGATCAAACTAAGGCCTCTAGGTTGTAGTGAGGGATGTTGGGAGAGTATTTGGGCAGAGTTTGGCCGAACCAAAAGGCTTTGAAGGTGTGAAGAAATGAGAAGGAGGAGTTCCCTTTTTATAAGAGGGGTGAGGGGCACCTTTGGAAAAGCTAGAAATATTAATATATAATAAATTCATATTCGGTTTCTAATGGCTCCAAAGCTTATTATTCAAAGGTTAAGGTGGGGATAGGTCTAAAAACACTCAACCAATAGAATTTAGACAGGTTTGGGTACTTATATTAACCTTATCTTTAAGTATTAACTCTAAGTTAATTAGTTTCACTTTTACAATGTCTCTTTGTATTTTTATATAATATGGTTAATAAACATACTATATACATTCAAGCGACCCCCAAGTGGTCCATTAATGATTAACCTATCATAATATAAGTCTCTTGTCCGAACCTTAGATTTTTAGGAATTTAATATCACTTAATAATATAATATTTGTTTTAAGAACTCTTTTATGTCAATTTTGACACTATTCAATAGTTGATTTTTTTGAAACTCATAACAGATTGATTACTTCGAACAAAGTCCATTAAATCAATACTAATATATCATATTAGCCTAGAAAATTAGTTTAATTCATTAAAAGTTTCATATTATATTTATTTGGGTATTTATAATATCAATTATTTTAATTTTTCACTATTTTAGTAATTACTGCATCATCATTGTGTCATAAATAAAATAAATTATTTAATGTCTAAAAATTATAAATAAAACACCATTATGTAGGAAATCTTTTTAGCTTTCTAAGGAATATTTATAATCGAAAATCCAACATGTATAACCCTATGTAAAAATTGTTCTTATAAAAGATGTAAGCTTATGCCATTTTTATTTTTATTTTAACTTTATTAATATAATGTGTCCCTACCACATACAAGTGGCTCCAAGGGGTCCCCAAATTGACCCAAGGATGCCCATGGTCGGGTATGTGTCCACCAATAAGGTTAGGACACGTTTTAGGGTAATTTTGTATTATTATAATATTATTTTTTAATCCTTATTTACCGGATTTACCCTTAACCATGGTAAATAAAATATTTACCGCAGTAATTATTCAAAATGTCTAAAAATAAAAGTTACCTATTTACTCAATTTGAACATCCTGATTCCAAATATGGAATCCATTTTCCTAAATTCAAAACACAGAAGTGGCAGAAATTAATTTAAAATTAATTCCCGCTGTCAAAACAAAAAGCGTGTTTTTAAGAGATAATAACTATCAAAAGATTGACACTTGTTTATGTTCGGTTTAATTGTAAAATTATGTCCAATGACCAAAATTATATTAAATGGTAAAAATATATTCTAAAAATACTTTAAAACTACTAAAATTCATAATTTATCACTATTAATTATTTTGATTAAAAAAGTTGTTTTTAATTAAAATTTAGTAATTTTCACTATTCATCAAAATATGAAAGTTATCCGAAAAGTACCAAAATTTCACCATAGGCTAAATTCGATATTCCGAGTCCAAAAATGAAGTCCATTTTCAAATATAAAATATATATAATTTCAAAAATTAGGTATTACTATTCACAATGGCTAGTTTAATTAGTTGTGGTGTGTGTTAGAACTCGAGGTTGCGTACAACACATGCCATCGCATTATTCAAAGGGAAACGTACCGTAGAAGCTTGGGGTGTTACATTCTCCCCTCCTTCAAATAATTGCGTCCTCGCAATTTCTAGGGTATTACTGCATAAAAAGACTCGGGTGGTTCTTCATCATAAGTTCCTCGGGTTCCCACGTTGCCTCTTCCATCTTATGATTCCTCCACAAAACTTTTACCAGACGCGTCATCCGGTTTCTCAGCACTTGTTCTCTCGTATCAAGAATCCTGACGGGATCTTCACAATAGGAAAGATCGGGTTCCAGTTCTAATTCCTCATTGGTGAGTACATGCGTTGGGTCAGGCATGTATTTTCTCAACAGAGATACATGGAACACATCGTGAACTTTGGAGAGACTTGGCGGCATTGCCAATCGGTAAGCTACAGCCCCAATTCGTTCTAGAATTTCGAAAGGTCCGATGTACCTGGGACTCAATTTACCTTTCTTACCAAAACGTATGACTCCCTTCCACGGAGATACCTTCAGGAAAACATGATCACCGACTTGAAATTCCAAATCCTTCCTTCGATTATCGGCATAGCTATTCTGCCTACTTTGAGCTGCTTTAATGTGATTTTGGATTACCTTCACCTTTTCCACCGTTTCCTCCACCAGTTCTGGGCCTACAAGTTTTCTTTCACCAACGTCATCCCAACAGGTTGGTGTACGACATCTCTTTCCGTATAACGCTTCATATGGTGCCATCTGAATACTCGAATGGAAGCTATTGTTATAGGAAAATTCTACTAGTGGTAAATATTGATCCCACATACCCTGAAAATCAAGTGAGCAAGATCTCAACATGTCTTCTAAGGTCTGAATAGTCCGTTCTGATTGTCCGTCTGTCTGAGGGTGGTAAGCAGTGCTCAAATGAAGTTCAGTATCCAGGGATTTCTGAAGACTTTTCCAAAATCTTGAAGAAAAACGGGGATCACGATCAGAAACAATCGATAGGGGTACTCCATGAAGTCTCACAACTTCATTAATGTATAGTCTTGCTAGACGTTCCAGGGGTAGATATTCTCTTATAGCAAGAAAATGTGCTGACTTGGTAAGACGATCAACAATAACCCATATTGTATCGTTCCTTCTAGGAGTCTTTGGTAGCCCCATGACAAAGTCCATCGTAATATTGTCCCATTTCCACTCCGGTATGGGAAGAGGTTGCATGACTCCTCCAGGCTGTTGCCTTCCAGCTTTCACTTGTTGACAAACCATACATCATGACACAAAATCAGCAATCTCCCTCTTCATGTTGTCCCACCAAAAATGTTCCTTCAAATCTCTATACATTTTGGTGCTCCCAGGGTGTATAGAGAAATTGGAACTATGAGCGTCATCCAGCAATTCCCTTTTTAGATCAGGTATATTGGGAACACAAAGTCTCTTCCCGAATTTCAAAATTCCATCTTCATACACAAAGTCTCTCAATCTCCCATCATTCACAGCTTTAATCTTCTTCTGAAATTCTTCATCATCGGTCTGGGAACTCTTAATCCTTTCTAGTAAAGATGGTTTGGCAACCATTTGAAAAAGCATTGATGTTTCACCTTCCCTGGTTATTCCCATGTCCATCTTCTCTAGATCCATGAAAATTGGATCCCTTTCAATTCTCATCATGTTCAGAACTCCATGGTCTTTTCTGCTCAAAGCATCTGCTACTTTGTTTGCTTTCCCCGGGTGGTAGTGTATCGTACAATCATAATCCTTGAGTAATTCAAGCCATCTCCTTTGCCTCATGTTGAGTTCTTTTTGTGAGAAAATATACTTCAAACACTTGTGATCAGTATAAATCTCACATTTTCACCATAGAGGTAGTGCCTCCATATTTTCAAAGCAAAGATCACTGCTGCTAACTCGAGATCATGAGTAGGATAGTTTTGTTCATGAATTTTCAACTGTCGTGATGCATAGGCAATAACTCTATCATTCTGCATAAGGACACAACCAAGTCCCTTCTTTGATGCATCACTATAAATAACGAACCCATCATTCCCCAATGGTAGAGTCAATATAGGAGCATTGACTAATCTTCTCTTCAGTTCTTCGAAACATTCTTCACACTCTTTTGTCCAAACAAATTTAACCCCTTTACGAGTGAGCTTCGTTAATGGGTTAGCCAATCGGGAAAATTCTGGACGAAACGTCGATAATAACCTGCCAAGCCAATAAAACTACGTACCTCAGTTATACTCGTAGGTGCTGGCCATTCTTGGATTGCTTTGGTCTTAGAAGGATCAACAGAGATTCCATCTTTAGAGACAATATGGCCATGAAAAGAAATCTCCTGAAGCCAGAATTCACACTTGCTAAACTTCCCATATAATTCATGCCTCCTCAGAGTCTTCAAGATAATGCGCAAGTGATTTTCATGATCTTTATAGGTTTTGGAGTATACCAAGATATCATCAATAAATACCACCACAAATTCATCGAGATACTCCTTGAAGACTCTATTCATCAGATCCATGAATACAGAGGGTGCATTAGTCAATCCAAACGGCATTACAGTAAACTCGTAATGCCCGTACCTGGTTCGAAATGCAGTTTTCGGAATGTCTTCCTTCTTCACACACAACTGATGGTATCCAGATCGAAGGTCAATCTTTGAAAAGTATTGAGCTCCATGCAGTTGGTCAAATAAATCATCAATACGAGGTAGGGGATACTTGTTCTTTATAGTTATAGCATTGATCTCCCTGTAGTCGATACATAACCTCATAGATCCATCTTTCTTTTTAACAAAAAGAACAGGGGCTCCCCATGGAGAAACACTAGGGCGAATAAATCCCTTATTACTCAATTCCTCTAGTTGTTTCTTTAGTTCGACTAACTCTACAGTGGCCATTCTATAAGGGGTCTTCGATATAGGCCTTGATCTAGGAATCAAATCAATAGAAAACTCAACTTCTCGTTCTGGAGGATGTCCAGGTAAATCTTCCGGAAATACATCTACAAATTCTTTCACAACAGGTACATCCTCTATTTGAACATTACTTTCCTCACTGATAGTTAATTCATTCTCTTCCTCCCAAATAATTGAATTAAGTTGAGCTACTGGGGGTGGGTCTAAATAAGAATTAGGTGGTGACGATTCTGCTCTAAAAATAAGGTGTTCCTTATCATTATCATCAAGAATCGTAACCTCTTTCTTCTTACAATAAATCTTCGCATCATAGTCCGAAAGCCAGTCCATACCGAGGATTATATCAAACTCAATCATAGGTATGACGATGAGATCAGCAGATAAAGAAAATTTATGTGCTCTAATGGGGACTGATTCACAAAACTTTGTTGCAACGATACTTCCCTTAGGAGTTTTAACTGACAACTCCCTTATTAAATCAAATTGGAAATATCTAATTTTCTTAGCAAACTGGGAAGATATGAAACAATGCGATGATCCAGAATCAAATAATGCATTTGCTAAACTTGAGGAAACCATTAAATTACCTGCCACCACGTCTTTCAGAGCTTCTACCTCAGCAGTAGTGATAGCATAAGCCTGGCCTTGATCCCTTGGCCTTTTCTGAGGTAAGTTCTCCTGACGCTTAGGACATGCATTTGCATAATGCCCCATCTCCCTGCAATTGTAGCACTGAACGTTGGTAGCTTCCTTCTTTCCCTTGAAATCATGAGCTTGGTGGCCTTTTTCACCACACTTGTAACAGACTCCCATTCCCTTCAGGCAAGCACCGGGGTGTTTCTTCCCGCACTTACCACAAGATGGATATTCAACCTTTCCCTTCTTCCCCTTATTTCCATTCCCAGATTGATCAGCAGGTCTCTTCTTCTCTTGCTTTGCTTTAAAGTCATAAGACATAGAGAATTCCTTTTCGGTCTTGATAGCACATGAGACAATGTCTTCGTACGATGAAAAGGATTGTGAGACTAATGCTCGACGGAGAAATGGTTTTAACCCATCAAAGAAACGATCAATCTTACTTCTTGGGTTGCGAATATAATCACCAGCATACCTCGCTAACCTTGTAAAGTTAGCCTCATACTTTGTGACATTCTCATCCTCATTTTGTCTCAGACTCAGAAATTGTCTTTCCATATCTGCTCGATGGTCGCGAGGAAAGTATTTTTCTAAAAATAGATCTTTGAACTCCCTCCATTCCATGTTTCATACTTCATCATCTTCCTTGATGTTTTGAATCAATGACCACCATTGATCAGCATCTCCAGTGAGGCGGTAAACTGCCATGGTAACTTTTTCCCTTTCACTACTCCCCAAAGCCTGAAATATTTTCTCTAGGGAAAATATCCATTGCTCAGCTACTAAGGGATTTGTACTCCCATTGAACGTTGGTGGTTGTTGTCTCATGAATCGATCTAACATTGATCCTCCACGCTGCGGATCAGGGTGCTCCATACGGGTAAGGTTATTATTCATAACCTGAGTAAGTTGTCCCAGTACGATGATTAGCTGATCAGCACCAGTTGCATCACCAGCCCCACTATAACTATCTTGAGCAGGAGGGCAATCCCTACATGGAGTGTGTGCATTGATACGGTTACCATTTCTTCCACTAGGCGCCATTTCTAAACAATGGCATAAACTAGATCAGTTTATTAATCAAAATACATAATCCCATACTTATAAAACACTTAACATAAATTGAACTATTTATGGATATAATCCATAATAATAAAAATGTTTTCTTTGAGAAAGTATATACTCATAAACCCTTCATAATGATTTGTAAAGAAAGTGAGAGTTATCCTAAGCATATCCCCCGGGAGTGTCGTAACCAAGAGTGCAGCAAGGCCCGTTGTCGTGCACCAGTTCCCGTTCGAGTCTAGCTCAAAGCGGTGTTTTCGGGTTTTACCCCTAGGTACATCTGTGCCAGATCCGCCTCTACCTGCTCGTATCCAGACAGGGATGTATTGCTCGGAAAACTCACAAAGTCTCTACAATACCAAAATTCTAGGAAGTTATTCTATACTAATCCTCAAAGTTCATCTTAGGTCTATGTGCTCTAATCAGAGTTTATCTAAATCTAGCTTCCAAGGTTTGTACTAAACTTCCTCTGATACCAACTGTAACGCCCCGACCCCAGTTACCCAAAGTCGGTGCATTATTACATAACATTGGCATGATCACAAGAAAGATCAAATCTCGAAATACCGATTGGTTTAGTAGCCTTGGAAACACTAGATATAATCATAAAGTTTTACATTACATTTCAAAGTGAAAAACTACAACAACAACAAAGTCTTCATATCCACACTATTAACCCCTCATAATATCCCTGCAAGTCATTCATAATTTAATTCTTCACTACCTGGAAAAATAAAACATAGAAAAGGGGTGAGCTCAAATGCCCAGTAAGGATAACAATATAGCGGAACATTCAAAATAATCATAAACATTTAAGGCAGTGTATAACTAAAACAAAAGCCTTTTAAAATTGAACTTCAACATAGTATGGAAAAAGTAAAATGAAATAATGCCATTTACTTATTCACATGGATATTCTACTAATCGAATAATCACATGCAATATCAATAACCACTTTCATAATGTTGGAATGCATAATGCCAGACTATCATAACCACATAGCCAAGGCCTCGTGCCAAGACTACAAAAAAGATTTTGTCAAGGCCTTGTGCCAAGACACTAGTTTGTCTCATGAGACCTACCGATGCATCGAGGAGCTATAGCGGGCTCCACCCGTCACTTATTAAGTCCAATGCATTCCCATATGAAAAGGTTTAAACATAACATAAACATTCGTATTAAAACTAGCATACGAAATGTCAATAATTTCACCATAAACTATGAATGGTATAAAAATAGCACATCCACAGACTAACATATCACAAAACCATCAATACAATATAGAAGTTTTGTATCATAATAAATCAACTTCAAATAATCTTAAAATCCATCAAAGGATGTTGACATAGATGAAATCAAAATTCTTTTTAAAGAAGTATCTCCTTTTATTTTGAAATCATTTAAGATCCATATAAAATAAAACATTTTCTTTGAAAATATTCTTATAAGCTTGTATGGAAAGCTTCGACGATTTTATAACGGTGGAAAATAACCGCACCCGCCGTATAAGTTAAAAAAAAACATTCTTACCTCAATTCTGTCGAAAAGGTTAAAAAGGACCTTGTTTTGAAAACGACGGAAAGATTCCTTTATAAACCTCTTATAAAAAGTCAAACAAGGGTATAAATGACTTTAACCCATATTCTTGTAAATAGTAAAAATGTTTTGAAATACATTTTGAAGAAACATGGATGTGGATGATAACGAGATCCCAGTAGATTATTACGTATAAACAACCTCGGATAAAGAAGAGATTGTGAAATAACCCTTACCTTGTACTTTTCCTTGGTTGGGGTAGGTTAACCTCCTGTATAATGGTGAAATAGTTGTTATTAAATTATACAAGAATCATATATATTAATATGATATCATATATGATCTTTTAACATTGATTTGTTAATAATATCTTAGAATTATCGTCGTTTCGGGAGTTAACTTACTCATTTTCTTTTATATGTTTTGTTACATAAGCCATGGTTGTTGTATCTTATTCATATCCAGAATGATATACAGTCCTTAAACATCATTTTTAAATCATCAAATGATAATTATACTTGAATGGATACGATGGAGAATGAATCTCATCGCGTTCGTGGAGACGGTAGTCCGTACGTACGCACGAGCGACAATATCATTCTTTTGATATTAAAATAATATATAAATGGATGGTATATCATATATACAGAATCATTAACATGTTATATTTATTATTTACATGAGTTACACATCATTATTATACCCATCCAAATAATATTATATTGAATAACAATTACACCACGACGTGGAGACGGTAAGCCGTACGTACGCACGTATGGTGACATGTTATTCAAAGGGTGGATAGAATACTGAATATGATTGTACCATATTTATAATAACATCACAGTATATGTGAGATACTGGAGTTATTATTTCAGAATGGTAAGAACAAAGGAAGAAGAAGTGGAAGAAGAAATGAACTTAGAAAAGGGTGGTGAAATCATTACCTCTTCTTCGGGTTCTTCCTTTTGATTTGATCAAAAGGGCTTTTTAGGTTGGCTTTCTGATCAAACTAAGGCCTCTAGGTTGTAGTGAGGGATGTTGGGAGAGTATTTGGGCAGAGTTTGGCCGAACCAAAAGGCTTTGAAGGTGTGAAGAAATGAGAAGGAGGAGTTCCCTTTTTATAAGAGGGGTGAGGGGCACCTTTGGAAAAGCTAGAAATATTAATTTATAATAAATTCATATTCGGTTTCTAATGGATCCAAAGCTTATTATTCAAAGGTTAAGGTGGGGATAGGTCGAAAACCACTCAACCAATAGAATTTAGACAGGTTTGGGTACTTATATTAACCTTATCTTTAAGTATTAACTCTAAGTTAATTAGTTTCACTTTTACAATGTCTCTTTGTATTTTTATATAATATGGTTAATAAACTTACTATATACATCCAACCGACCCCCAAGTGGTCCATTAATGATTAAGCTATCATAATATAAGTCTCTTGGCCGAACCTTAGATTTTTAGGAATTTAATATCACTTAATAATATAATATTTGTTTTAAGAACTCTTTTATGTCAATTTTGACACTATTCAATAGTTGATTTTTTTGAAACTCATAACAGATTGATTACTTCGAACAAAGTCCATTAAATCAATACTAATATATCATATTATCCTAGAAAATTAGTTTAATTCATTAAAAGTTTCATATTATATTTATTTGGGTATTTATAATATCAATTATTTTAATTTTTCACTATTTTAGTAATTACTGCATCATCACTGTTTCATAAATAAAATAAATTATTTAATGTCTAAAAATTATAAATAAAACATCATTATGTAGGAAATCTTTTTAGCTTTCTAATGAATATTTATAATCGAAAATCCAACATGTATAACCCTATGTAAAAATTGTTATTATAAAAGATGTAAGCTTATGCCATTTTTATTTTTATTTTAACTTTATTAATATAATGTGTCCCTACCACATACAAGTGGCTCCAAGGGGTCCCCAAATTGACCCAAGGATGCCCATGGTCGGGTATGTGTCCACCAATAAGGTTAGGACACGTTTTAGGGTAATTTTGTATTATTATAATATTATTTTTTAACCCTTATTTACCGGATTTATCCTTAACCATGGTAAATAAAATATTTACCGCAGTAATTATTCAAAATGTCTAAAAATAAAAGTTACCTATTTACTCAATTTGAACATCCTGATTCCAAATATGGAATCCATTTTCCTAAATTCAAAACACAGAAGTGGCAGAAATTAATTTTAAATTAATTCCCGCTGTCAAAACAAAAAGCGTGTTTTTAAGAGATAATAACTATCAAAAGATTGACACTTGTTTATGTTCAGTTTAATTGTAAAATTATGTCCAATGACCAACATTATATTAAATGGTAAAAATATATTCTAAATATACTTTAAAACTACTAAAATTCATAATTCATCACTATTAATTATTTTGATTAAAAAAGTTGTTTTTAATTAAAATTTAGTAATTTTCACTATTCATCAAAATATGAAAGTTATCCGAAAAGTACCAAAATTTCACCTTAGGCTAAATTCGATATTCCGAGTCCAAAAATGAAGTCCATTTTCAAATATAAAATATATATAATTTCAAAAATTAGGTATTACTATTCACAACGGCTAGTTTAATTAGTTGTGGTGTGTGTTAGAACTCGAGGTTGCGTACAACACACGCCATCGCATTATTCAAAGGGAAACGTACCGTAGAAGCTTGGGGTGTTACACTTTAAAACTATAGTTCAATTATCAATATGGATAATGGGAAAGAAGGTACTACTACCAACAGACCACTCTACTGTAATGAAACTAATTATTCTTAGTGGAAAATTAAAATTTAAATGCATTTAAAAAGTATGGGTTTTGAAATTTGGTCTTTCATTTTAGTTGAACAATAGATTGCTCCTATAGCCCAAAATACTTCGGATGACCCATCCATGACTTCTTAATAAAAATACCTACAAAACTATGAGTTCATTATATTCTTCTTTAGTTAATGATGAACTCAATAGGATTTCTGCATGTAAAATAGCCTATGAAATTTGGGATACCCTAACTTTCTCACATGAAGGATCCATTATTGATAAAGAAATGATACTTAACCCATATAATATTAAATATGATATGTTCAAGATGAATCCTGATGAATCTATCTATGAAATGTATGTCAAGTTCAATGAGATTTTAATTACTATGATCTCTCTAAGAAAGGATGTTACTACTAAAGAATAATTCATGTGAATTATCAGATGTCGACTAGATAAAGGAGGGGAACCACAATGTCAATTAGAGAATCCATTGATATTTTTAAGATTATAGTAAAGTAGAGGATAGGTAAACTAAGTAGGTAAAAGTAAGAATTAAAAGTCAATAAGGAATAAGATGATGTACCAAAGAGAGAGTCAGTTTCTTTCAGAACCACTTCTTATAAACATAATGAAAATGATAAGGGACAATCTCATTCTAATATTTCAAATAAATGATGAATCATCATTTAATAGTGATGAAGAAATGGATCAGATAAACAAAAGATTAAAAAAATTATATAGGAATAAGATGTTTTTCGAAAATCATAGCTATAGAAGAAATTATGACAATAAGAGAAACAAGGAAAAGGATTGGAAAAAGAAGATGAAATACTAATGTGATATTTTGTTATAATTGAAATTGGAAAGGACATATAAAAAATGATTTTCTAAAATTAAAATACAGAAAAGAAATATGAGGATAAGGAAAGAAGATACAAATAGGTAATGAAGGAAACATTGAGTGATTCTGAAGATAACTATAGTGAGTCAGAATCCTCACATGATGAAAATGATAGTAAATCCAATATGTCCTTTATGACAAACACATTAGATGTTACACTATTATTACATGTACATAATTCTTACAATTATGGAGATCAATCTAATTCTGGGAATATGAATAATGAATAAATGATTAAATATTGTAGAATTCTTTAGGATACATGAAATGAATTAAAAGATAAATATAATGTTTTAAAGAAAAAACAAGATCATACCTATTTTCTTAAATCCGAGGATAATGTGGAGAATGAAAAGAATTTTCAATTGCTTAAAGAAATCAATAAACTCAAACTGGCTAATATGAAATTGAAAAAGTATATAGAAACATTTACCAATTGAAAGAATACTCTAACACAAATTATGGGTAAACAAGTTTCACCAAAATATAATATTGGTATTAGATTCAAACATAGACAAATAAATTTTCAAAAAAATATGGTGAATCAGGTTTTGTGCCCAAGACTGATAAAATTTATGCTAGTTCTAGAAATGTAAAATCATTCACTTCTTGGATGATTGTTTGACCAAATGAAGATTATTTTTCAAAATCCTTACAAACATATTATATGAAACCCATGAAACAATTGTGGGTTCCCAAATCCTTTATCAATAATGTTACTAGAACCACGAAAATGTGGGTAAAATGTTCATTTCTTGGTTAAATTTTTTTATAGGAATTTTGTTTGATGAAATACTGTAAGAGCTTACGATACGTGGAAAATGGATGTTGAAGACATATTATAAGAGAATATTCATGCATCAGGAACCTTATCAAGAAAGATGTTGTTCATGTCACCTTTGGATATAATTCAAAATTAAAAATCATTGGCCTTGGCCAGATTAGTAACACTAATTCAATTTTAATTTATAAAGTACATTTTTTGATGGTTTAAAATATAATCTTTTTAATATATCTGAATTATGTGATGATGGTTTTAATTATATATTTGAAAATTATTCTATCAATGTTCTATATTCTAAAAATGATTTATTTTTTATTGCCTTAAAGAAAGGAAATTTCTACGATATTAATTTTGATTATTTAGTTTCTCAATATATAGCATGTTTAATTACATTTAATATAGGGTCCTGTATTTGGTTTTGGAGGTTAGGAAAATGTAATATTCACTCACATAGAAAGATCATTATAAAAGTTTTAGTCAACGACCTACCTAATCTTGAGTTTTCAAAAGATAAAACAAAAAATCCTTATCAAAAAGAAAAACAAAAAAAATCATTAAAAAAAGAATGAAGTTTCAACTTCTCAACCTCTCAATTTGGTTCACATGGATTTTTTTGGACCTTCCATAGTTTCATGTTTAAGTGGGAAGAACTATGTTTATTTTCTAGTAGATGAATTTTCTTGGTATAATTGGACATTTTTCATAGCTCACAAAATTAAATATTATTCTAATTTTATCAATATTGCTAGAATAGTATAAAACCAATGTGGTCTTAGAATAAAATCCTTATGAAGTGACAATGACCTTAATATTGATAATAAATATGTTGAATATTTTTTATCAAAAAAATGGATATAGTCATAAATTCACTTCTCTTAGGACACCCCAGCAGAATGTAGTTGTATAAAGGAGAAATACACAATTACAAGAAATATCATGTAAAATGATTAATGAGTATGATTTACCAATTTATTTTTGGGTATAAGTTGTGAATATGACTTGTTATATTATTAATAGTGTCTTAATTGGACATATCCTTAAGAAACCCCCATATGAGTTATGGAACAATACAAAACCAAAATTGAGTTTATTCAATGTCATTAGTTGGAGATTCTATATTATTAAAACTAAGGACAATCTTAAAAAATTCGTATCCAAAAGTGATGAAAGAATCATTCTAGGTTATTCAACCTCTTGAAAAGACTATAGTGTTTTTAATAAAAGATCTAAATATGTGGAAGAATCTGTGCACATTAAATTTGATAAAATAGTTCCACATGAATCTAAGACCACCTCCTAAAAAATTGAGGATTATATGTTAAATATTGATCTTAATCCTAATACTTATTATTATATTGTCAAAATATCAAATATTTCGGGAAGATCTCTAGATTCTAGCTATAGAGAACCTAATGCTGTAGAAGAACCTGATGTGACTAGACATTCTTTTTTTAGACCTATTATGACTCTTAAGAACAATCTTTTAGATGTTGTAGATGTATATTTAGATAAAGGGACTCATACTAAAGCTTATCTAAAAAATCAAGTTGAACATCAATCTTTTTTAACATATTGTGAACCTAAGAACATCAATTTTGAAATAAATGATGAACTCTTGGTAATGTATATCCAAGAAGAATTAAATTAGTTTTAAGGAAATAATGATTGGAAACTAGTGGATACACCCAAAGACATCTTGACCATAGGAACTAAATGGGTGTTTATAAAAAAAAATTGGATGAATCCAGCACTATAGAATGAAATAAATTAAGATTAGTTTCACAAGGATATAGTCTAGAAGAAGGAAGTAAATATAAAAAACCATTTCACCTGTATCCTGACTTGAAGCCATTGGAATATTGCTAGCCTATTTAGAACATTTGAATTTCATGCTTTATTAAATGTATTTCAAGAGTGAATTCTTAAATGAGTATATAGTTGAGTATGTTTTTATTGAACAACCCCTAGTTTAACAAACCCTAATTTTCAAAATCACATCTTTAAATTAACAAATTCTTTATATGGTTTAAAATAATATCCAAGAGCGTGGTATGATAACCCCAAAACTTTTCATATTTCAAAAGGATTTTAAAAAGGTATATAAAATACAACTATTTTTATAAAATGAATTTGTAATGATGTTTTAGTAATTAAAATCATAGATGATGATATTATTTTTGGTTCATCGAAAAATTCCTTTTGTGTTTATTTTTAAAAAATGACGCAAAATGAGTTCGAAATGAGTTTAATGGGTAGACATAAATTTTTTCTTGTATTTCAAAATTTTTAAAATAAGGAAGGTATTATCTTAAATCAATTTAAAAAATGTAACTATATTTTAAAAGGGGTTATCGTTTAATGTACAAATGGTAGTTATACTCTAATGGGAACCACATGTAAGTAGGATCTTGATGAACATTGAAAGCCTGTTGATCAAACCAATAATAGAGAGATGATTGGAAGTATAATCTATTTGACTATTATCTAGAATAATATTATGTTTATTGTATATATGTGTTCTCATTTTCAAGAATATCTTAAATAGTGACATGTTCTTACTATTAAAATAATTTTCAAATACCTCAGTCATACTAACAACTTAGAAAAGTTCTATCCTGGAAGAAAATCCTTTGAAATAGTTAGCTACTATGATAATTATTTTTTTGGATTAATGTTAGATAAAAAAGAACCTCTAGAAAATTTCAATATTTTGGAAAGTCCCTAGAATCATGTTGTAGTAAAAAATAAAAATTATGTATCATTATCAACTACTTAAGCTAAATACATAGTTGCTTATAATTGTTGTCCTCATATTTTGTGGATAAAACACATTTCACTAGATTATGGATATCAATTTAGACATGTACTTATAAAATATGATAAAAAAGGGTATATTAACATATTAAAAAAATACATTTTCTCATTCAATAACTAAACATATTAATGTAAGACATCACTTTTTGAGTGATTATTATAAAAAGAAGACATTACATTAGAATTCATTGGACCAGAATGTCAACTTGATGAAATTTGTACTAAGACCTTAAATTGAGAAATAATAAGCTACATTATACATAAATTAAGTATGACCAATTTTGAATAACTATTTGATTTCTCACTGAGTTTTGTCTCACTGATTGTTGTCTCACCATTTTTGGTCTCACCGGATGATGTCTCCCCATTCTACGTGACACCGTTGTGATGATACCATTAATAACACACTATGAGGACTCATTGTTTTAAACATAGTACATTTTTTTTTTGATTCCAGCATCACTGTTTTAATTATTAAATTCCTTTTATTTTATACCGCATTTTTATTTAGGACTTTAAAATACATATATGATAAAAATATTTCACTCCATATCACTTATCAGTTCACTCATACACTCAAAATCCTAAAACCAATCATTTATAACTTGAACCCTTCATTATCATTTGAACTACATCTACATGTTTAGAATGGTGAAAATGATTCTTACATCTTCTTAAACTCCAGATAAATTCTTGTTGATGTAGAGATTGATAAGGGCTCTGATCAATGATCCTAAAGAACATCTGATCCCTTGTCTCAAAAATTGATTAATTGTGCTAGAGAAGGATGTTTGTGAAAAATGGCTTCTTTCAAGTAATTCCCTTTTTATTATGGTATTGGAAGATTATTTTTGGTTAGGCTAGTTTACCAATTACAAGAGGCCCTTATACCCAAAATGTTTTTATAGTTTTATCAATACATTGTGTTTTCTTTTATTAGTAATGAGGATTTCATGGTTAGATGTTGGGTAAATGGTCAAAGATTTTCTTCTTCATTGAGGCTATGGGTTTCTTGTTTAAAAGTAACTCTTGAATTTATCTTTGTGGATCATAAAGGAGGTACTCCACCTCCAAGTGATATATTCATCCAAAAATAGGCTTTTGGTAATTTAAGAGGAAATTGAATAAAGAGAAGACCTATTGCTACTGAGTTGGATGGAGAAACCAGATTTTTATTTAAGTTTGTTCAAAACCTTTTATATTTGAAGAACATTGATTTCTCTACCTTAATGTATCATAATGTATTCTTCATAAATCTATTTATAAATGGTCATAAGATAAAATTTTGAAAGTATAATTTCCATCATATATGTGACATGATAAAAACCACCTCAAAATCTACATCGTTATTTTATTCAATGTTCATCATTACAATGTTACAATCGAAAGGATTGGGAAGGGGAAATGAAGAAACTGTTGTGGATTTTGATTTCTGTTTGCCTAAAGAAATATGCAGTTATATGATGATCTGTTCGAATCCCTAGAATAAGACATGCATTGAATACAATGAAGAGATTTATTAGGATTTTAATCCTATGGATCATCCATCAAGACTTAAGGAAATCATGGACCCTAGTTTGGAACCATATAAAATATTAGAATATTAAGATGATGAATTGAAAGCTGATATTGAAAAAAAGAATGCTTTTATAGGGAAGGTAGTGAAGGTGAAATTAATGAATGCGAAGAGAATTCATATAAGGGTGAATCTCCTAATGAGGAAGAGGATTTTGTGGAAGAAAATGTTGATAATGAGAAACATGTAGAAGGATAAATTTTAGAAAGAGAATCTATTGTTGGTAAATCCAATGAATATGATAATGAAGAAGTATTTTTACCTTCAACAAATATTAATAAATAGGCTCAGAAATTTTAACTAAATATAGCTAATACTGATGTCCATAAAGAGATGGAGGATACTCTGTAAAGTGTTTAGGATATGGAGTCTCTTAATTCTCACAGGGAATCATCAGTTAAGGGGAATAAAAACCTCGGATTGGAAAGGATTGAAGTTCAAAATCCACTTAATCCACATCTAGTATATTCCTAGTAAATCATTCCAAGATATTTTTATATTAATGTCTCTTAGAGATCCTCAGTTAAGGAAATGGACCTTTCAATAGTGTTTCAACAAAAACCCATCACATATATGGATGCATTTTTTGTTCAATACCTAGTACATGTTCCTTCTACAGCTCAACAAACCCCATACTATGTGGTCCATTATGATTTAAAATCATTCGTAGAAAATTTGTTATCTATATTGGATGTATTTTCACTCCACATATTTCTCCTCTAACAGACCTTAGTGAAAGAGATGTTGGGATTACCTTGGAGAATTTATTATGGAAAATCTACTAAAGATGCTTCATGAGATAGAAGAGGCATTGATTGAGAATAAATAGTTAAATGATTAATTTATGTCCTTAAAATAATTTGTTGAGGAGATGAGGAAGGAATTACAAGATGCTTCTTATCCAGAACCAATTGATATTCTATGTAAGGTTGATGCTGATATGCTCTGACGAAAGTTTGCATCTCAAATTCAACATAATTTGATTTCATCGGATGAAGAAGTTTTCAAGAAGAACAAAAATTTAGAAAATGAAATGTGTGGGATTCTGTATTTCATCAATCAATTAAATGATGAATATATAGTATATTTTGAGACAGTTCTTAGAAATCATAATGCCTTCACCTCAACTGCTCCAGCTCAATCAACATCTTCATAGACCTATCAGTCATCAGACAGTGATATGATAAAATCTGTAATTAGAAAGATATTCAAGATATGATAGGTGTTTTTGGTTTGGAAAGTGTTGGTAAGATTAAAAATCCCAAAGGTAAAGTTCATGATATGATCAGATCTTACTCAAAAGATGCCACAAATGCTCAAGAAGAAATTTCCAAGAATGTGGATTTTCATTTTAAGAAGATGTATATTATGAACTAGTTAACCAATCATTTGAAGTATTTAGTGGAGAATTTGAGGCTACATCAAGTGACTCAAGCTATCCATGAGAATGTAAAGTAGTTTAATGACATTACCTCTACCCTTGAGAAGTTCATAGAGAACAGGGATGACTTTGAGAATAAAATGGAATAAGGCGGTGAGGTCATCAAGGACATAATCAATATATTGAATCCTCACATACACCATCACAGAACAACTATTGTTGCTCCAACAGCTTCCCCTCTAAGACCTTTCCTGATTCCATCTACATATACTTCCTTTGTACCCATTACCATGACCACTGCTTAGGCTCTGAGCCAGATCATACCAGTCTTTACTGAGCAACCATTTCCTCAGTCTTACTCCAGACAGATCCTTGCTCTTTCTATTCTTAAAGGAGTTCCTCTACGTACTCTCAACATCCACTCTAAACCTCCATCCACTACCACTTCTACACCTACTGTGTCTACAATTGTTATCTATTATTAGGGAAAATTGGTGGTGGACTTAGATCCGAAGTGATTGAATGATTTTTGATAGGGCCATGTTGTAGTTTTTTTATTAAACAGTATTATGGTATTCAATGAAATGTGATCACTCTTTTATTATCATGTTGATTTCCTTTTCTTCTTATTCATAATTTTAATTTCTCTATTTTTTATTGATAATCCCAAAAGAGGGTGAAACTGGATATGGAATTTAACTAAGTCATAGATGGAATTTAAATAACTCAGAGATAGAATTTAAATAACTTAGAGATGGAATTTAAATCCCCTCACAATATTAATGGTATTTATATGCTCTAATATATGTAGATTTTCTAATAATAATCCATGATCTGATACTAACATATGAGTATGAGCTCTGATATCTCATATATATATATATATAATTTGATACTAGAATAGAATGTTCTGATATTATTCTTTCTATGCTGAATTTAATTGATATTGGTTTATTTCTGGATTTCACATAATTTTTCTGATATATTAAGAAAAATAATTATCCTTTACTGTGATCATTATGTATGGATTATAAATTTAGTGACTTGTGATCATCAAAAGGGGATATTGTTGGAATCCATTAGTTTTAATGATCACAAATCATGATTAATACTATTTCATTGTGTTTAATTATGATTATTTATAATCATAATGTATCATATTAAGTATTAATTCATAAGACATGTTGAAAATATTTAACTATATATGAGTCACAGGTTAGAGAACTCACAGTGACCATTCAGTCAGAAAGTCAATAAAGTTTGAGTCCCCATTATAGTGACCTACCAGATACAAATTTTCACAAAGGTCTGGACATTGTTGATAAGGACCAGTCACCATTGCATAAATCTACCAGTTATGAATTTTCACAAAGTACCAGACACCATTCCATAATTCTAGATTTTTTCAAAGTCTAAGACAACTTTCCTAAGAATATTTTATAGAACTTCAGAATTTTCACAAAGCCTCTGTCACCATTCTTAAGACACCATTCTATAATACCATATTTTTTGAAAAGTCTAAGACACCATTCTAGATTTTCAGAATTTTCACAAAGTCTCTATCACTATTCTTAAGATACCATTCCAAAATTCTAGAATTACAGAATTAAAACAAAGTATAAGACACTGTTTTGAAGACATATTTCATAGATAAAGGACAAGTCATTGCTCCTGTGTCACCACTCATGTTTCATCGTTCAAGACATTTTCATTTCTTCCTTTACCATTTAAATAAAATAATTATTACTAACGACCATATGTGAGTTATTTAATGATATTTATTTTATTAAATATTTTATGAAAAAAAAAAATTTATGATCTTATCATTAGGATGTATGAGGTATGAGGTACCTTCATGTGATAGTGATCATGATTCTTGTCATCCAAAGAAAAACACCAAAAAATAAATAAGGCTATGTCCGACCATATCGATACACACATGTGACCAAGTATTAAAAACACAGAATATACTCATCCATCTAGATGTGAATAATGATGAACATAAGGTGAACCGAAGTATAAAAATCCTTATAAAGACATTTCCAAGTGAAAAATATTTTTGAGAAGTTTTCCACCTCACTAAAAAACAAGAACACAGAGCATCCACAACACTCTGTTTTTTGTGTGTGTTTCTAGAATTGGACTCGAGATTTTCATCTACAACACCCAAGAAGTCTAGAATCATAAAGCACATAACACAAAGTTTTCTAAACCATTTATCATAATTTGTGCTATGTTTTGAACATTTTTGCTACTTTTCGAGTAGTGTGTGCATCTCTATCACAAACACACACTCTATCCTCAGCTAAGCTGAAGGGTACATGATATCCTCACTCACTCATCAGTATACACCATTATTCTTCCATTTATATACGTGGAAGATGTCTCTGTGTAGACTAGTTGTATTTTTTTTCCAATGTATAATTTTGGTAGAGGTCTTGTCAACCTAGGTTGCATTGTTTTATATTGAGAACTCCAATCCAGGGTGTGGATCATGTTTATAAATATAAATTGCTTAGTGTATAGTTATCACCAATTAGACATGATTAGGACACTTATTGAGACTAAAAATCTTGTCATTTATCCAATGTGTTTTTTAAATTTAGTTTTCTGTGTTTTCACACATATATCATAAAACTAAATATCACTTTGATAGTTAATCTTAGTTATTGTTTATAAATATTTTTGATTTAGTAAATTACTTTCTAAATTTATATTAATCTTTCAAAAAAAATTATCTGAGACTTAATAAATCATTTGAGATATTAATTGAACATTTAAAACTATTATAAATCTGCTATATTGGTTATCTGAGATGTTTTGATTTTAAATTGGGAAAATTGTTAAATAAGTTTTATTAATAGAAATATTGATTGGAACTCAATTCACCACTCTCTTGAGTTTCATAATCCGACCAACAATAAAAACTTTTAGATTTTCCATAAAATCCATTAGTGGGAAATGATTTATATTTCACCATGGCTTACAATTAGTTTTAGAAATTAATCAACCAAGGTTATATATCATAAAAAACTTGTAAATCTTATTATATAAGAATCTTTCATTGTTTAGAGGATATAATATTTTACCAAATCCATATTGTAGAATCACCCAAATCTGTACCACTATTAAATAAATGGTCAAGGTTTCTCAGCTATGTGTAGACAATAACAATTTATATGAAAAGAATCCTAATTTTCAAGGTAACGTCATTTCATTATTTCCTTATACATGATAATTAATGGCCACATAATAGTTTGGTTCACCCATATTGAATGATTGAAATCAAAACAAGTGAAAAATTACATGGAATATTACACTTAGTAATTTGAAGGTGATTTAATGTCACCATATTATCTCAGGTTAATCAATTTCTGTGTAATTTATTTTAATGAATTAGTTTGGAACATTATCCCCTCCACTAAAGTAATAAGTTCAATCCATATTGATGCATACCTCTTTAAATAACTGAAAATGTATGTTAATCACCTAAAAATAGAATCCAATCATATTTACACATATCCAAATACATCTCATCCATAATATACCAAAACTCTTCACATAATATCGGTGAACTATATATGTTTTCCAATCTCCACATGAGTATTCTCGTAGAAATAGATAGTCATATTCTATCATTCCAGAACAAGGCACAACCTCCATGCCATTGGGATGTCCGACCCTAGGTCCCTCTCCTAGGGGAAACTTTACTTAATAGCAAGTCTAATTCACTATAAAACTATCAACCAATACATATAATGTATTTTAAAATAAATTAATGCTAATAATTTCAATTCCAAACCGAGTTCAAGGTATATGAAAACAAAATCTTATAAAACTGAACTTATCATGTAATGAAAGGCATGGAAATTTTTAATAAAATTTTTAATAACATAATCTAAGGAGTAAAACTATATTCATAGTATAAATAATTTATAATTATGAAATAATGTATGGTATGACCATTAAATAAATGAAAATTTCAAATATTAAAAACATGAGATAACCTTATATTAACAATTCTTGAATAAAATATACTTATAAACAGTTTAAATGTTTTTGTTATTTATTTTGGAAATACAATAATTATTTCTTATAAACACTTTATATTCATAATATATTATTTTTATGATATTCATTATATGTAATTTTACTTTAATATATAATTTTTCATGGAATATAAATATTTTTTTCCATTTTCAATTATGTAAAAATTTTATTGAATATAAATATCAAAAATTAATATTATTTAAAACTTTGGCCATATCAATTTATCAAAACATTTTTTATAAGGTTCAAATTATTTCCAAATAAATATATTTTAACATGAACATTTAAAATTAATTATTATGAACATTTCATAGTTTTCATAAATATAATCATATTATATTGTACCAAATTTATAATTTATAAAATATTTCAAGCTAAACTATTTTTTTCATATATATAAATTATATTTAAATTATAAGTATTTCTATATAAATTTGAAAAAAAACGATAATAATACTTAATAATATGAGAATATTTATAATAAATATTACGAAACATTTAATTAATAAATAAAAAAACATTATAATTATTTAATTTATAAATTTTTTATTAATTTATACAAATTCTAAAAAAATATTTTCCTATTATTTATAAACAATTTATAAATATTTAAATTAAAATCATAATATAAATTTATAAAAAATCCCTTTAATCGTATTTTAGGACTGACACGGAATCATAGGATATGACTGATATCATATCATTTGAATTTTGTATCCTTCATAATTTATAATTGATAATCAAATATCTAAATAAGATAATCCAAAACGTTGTTTTTAGTCGTATATTTCAAATAATACCAACATCATTTTTTATGATATAACTTATCATATTTTGTGATATATAATGTATCATATTAACATTATGATACTTTTTTTTTCAAAATTTAGTGTAGGAAATCATGTCTTATAATTTATCTATATTATATTTTAAGAATAGAAGAAATCTATGAATTAATCTTGTTTCATAGAATAAGATATCATATATCATACTTTATGACAAATAACATTTAGAATAAAAAATAATATATGTTATGATTGAAATATGATATGTAGTATGATACAAAAAAACAAAATTTTTGATAATATTTCGTACATTTTAACACTTGGGATGATCCTATAGCACTAGTGGGATTCATGGGTTGTTAATAAAACATATTAGAATGTCTAAATGAGATCAAATATCCAGAAAAACATCACCATAAATAGATAATATGAAAACATAATGCGTCGAAAATAAATAACTGTATCAAAATGTCTGTATTAATACACTAAAGAGACCCTATGGTATCTTGAAATGAATTCAAATATTTTTGATGATGATAACATAGATGAAACCATATCATTCCTCTATCTATGAGGTACTTAACGGCCATACTGAATCACTCAATGTTTGAGAGTTAGTCCTTTGCCTTCATTGAATTCTAGTCCATCAGATTTAAATATCGATGTGGAAGATAGTATTGAGAAATCTGGATTCTCAATCAAGAAACCACTTAACATCCATAAATTATCCATCATATGAAATTGATTTTATATATCCCCCAAGGATTGTCATCAAAATATAGGAATTAACTAATATGTTATAACACATGATTTAATTACCCATCCAACGCATGAGTCATATCCATTAATTTAAATGTCTTATAATCATTATATAAAACATAATTCTCCATTAAATTATATTTCTCTGGGAAAAGTGAATTTAATGTTAAATCATAATGTTCAAATATCTAACGAGTTCCATATACTTAAAAAGAAATTGTAGTAAATTATTATTGGTGAGGAATTTGTATGTAATCTCATTATATACTCTATAGGACACCTTAATAGTAAACTACAATTACATGGGGTTGAAGAAGAAGTGATATGGTTTCTCTAAACCATGATATGTGATACCCTCCCAGTCATATAATACAACATAATATATAGTGGCAGTTTTTCTCTATACTATTCCAAAATATATAACTCAATCATATTCTACGATTTCTATTTAATAATCCAATAAAAAATGTACTACATTCTTTACTTTTAATTTTTTCAATAATTAAATAAGATTTATTCATTTATAACATATATAAATGGGGTTTCGGACATAACACCCCCTTCAAAAAATTATCTATTAACATTAATTAAAAGGGGATTCATACCTGTCAACACAAGAAACAATGATATTCTCATAACTCTTATCATGGGTCTAGGTATAAATTCCCCTTTCATTCCACCCCTCATCCAAATGTATAAACCCTTTAATTGACATCATGTTTTCTTCTGTCAACCCTACCTTAAGATGTAGAATAATGACTTTCAAATTTACTATCATTAGTGAGTAACATTTTAAAAATTATATAATCCTCTTAACTTACACCATAAAATTTTTATGTCCTATTAATTTACATCTTTATTATTTAATAATTTTAATTTTATTATTTTGTATTGGTTATGTGTTAATTTATTTTCAAAATAATCCTCTTCCTCTAGAAATACGTATGGAAAATTTCTAATTCCCCATAGAATACATAGGGATTCATGAACATTCTATCACATAACATGTCATTAGCTTCTTTTCCATTCCATTCCCCACTCCAACCATGTTTTTGGATCATACCAATTCGCATATTGTTTGGCATATTTTTTTTACCTCGAGGAACCCTCTTATTCAACACTTTGACATCTATATTTCATATAAATTCAAATTGGTTTTTTCATGTAAAAGTGTATCTTTAGACCACTATATTTCCTAATTACTATTACCATTGGTTATATATTGATGCATGAATTTACTATTTAATACCTTGCGAGATGGTATCATCAACCTCTTTCACTTCTCAACACACTGCCAAGTTTCATTGATTTTCCTAATTAAGGACATTCTAAATGTATTTCAATACTAGTCTGTGATATACCATAAATTATATATTTAATATTTTAATTACTATAAACCATTCATATATATTAATAATATGTTTTTTTAATGATAATGTACACCCTATTTCATAGTGATAAAGTATGTTCTGTTTATCTAACACACCTTTATGACGTCTTAGGGTATATATCTATCATGATTAATATATTCTATACTTCCATATTGCTCTAATGATATTATAGTGGAACCCTTCACTTGATCATGGTTGGTGGTTATATTTGATGTATATGTATCAAGGTATTATATTTAACCAAGAATTTTAACATTATTAATGGTTATCCAATCCTATATGTTCTCATTCTACAATACCAAAATCAAATACCTTAAGATATTATTTACATAGTATAATATTTGTATGATTACAAAATATAAATTTATATTAATTATCATTATTTTCATTACTTTACACATCAAGCCTCTAAAAAAATAACAATTTCATACCCAAAAACGTGATTCTCCATTCATATCATGAAATTATGATAATGTTGTGTGAGTAAACATCATACTATGTTCATTGTTATACAACATTAAACAATAATATATACTTTTGTCAAAAATATATATACTCTTACATAATACACCCAATATAATTTTAGTTTTGTGAACTTAATCTATATTTATATTTATCCCGTTAATATTTCTTGGATTTATGATGTGTATACTATTCATTTTTGGTATATTTCTTCTTTCATTTGAATAGAAAACTAAAATGAGGTCAAATGTGTGTGGTCTTATGATTTAATCACCTTTGTTCCAATTTGTATAACATTAATCTTCATGAAAATTATTTTAGTCAACATGGAAATACCATAAAATTTAAAATAAAATGTATAAACATAAATACTTTTTTGGTTTATATCACTAAATAGAAACATGTCTAAAAGTAAACCCTTCATTCTCTAAGATAGATCATTTTATTGCTTTGGAAAAATTGCAATGCAAAATAAAAGGAAAAAATTATTTATGAACTAACCCTTATCACAATATAAATTTAAAGTAATGATTACAAGGTCTATGGATCTAGGAAATAATCATAGAACCTTTACATTCACCATATTAATTTGTTTAGGAAATTTTCATAAGAGGAAAAATTTTGAATTTATTTTTTCAAAAATTGAGAACATTATTATCATTATTACATTCAAATCAAATACACCTCACAGTTTCACATATTTTGAGTCATTAATATTCATATAAACAAATTCTCTAACCATGAATCATGATGAAATAATATATACATCATATGAAACCTATATATAACCATATGAGAGTTTCCAATCTTGAGGAAATCAAACACATTACAAATTTTACCATGTCAGATAATCTTAGCTAGTGGTGATGGTGCATGTGACATATACATATATATATATATATATATATGTCTGTGTGTGTGTTTTAAATATATGTATATGAGATCACATGTCTTTGAAAATAATGGATCCATCGATTACCTTAATTATTGAATCAATGCTTTTAAATAATGATTTACAAAATATATTCCTTTTTCATATTCTTATATATTTTGTTACATTTAAATTATTATTTATTAAGTTATATAAAAAATTAAATATTAATTAATATATGGAGAAACATAAATTATAATTTATTGTAATTTATTCATGAAACTAACATATCAATAGAACTGTAACCACATGTGGTAGAACTATATAAAGAGAGAAACATTGTTTTCCTTGGAAAAAGATATTTCATAAATTAATTTTAGTGATAGGAATAAATATAATTTAGATTTTATCCTGTAATATTATAATGATTGATTGAAAAAATAGGTTTATATAAATTCAATACAAAATATTTTTTAATCGAGGTTTATGGTTGAGTCAATGATTTCCATAAACTATCAAAAAAATGCCTATACTTATTCAATATTATAGAAACATTTATCATGTAATGCAATTCGATCACTATTGATATAACTTTATCCTCTATTTTATAGTCCTCTATAATAATTTTAAGATACATTTTCAATTTTTCTTCAATTGGGGTTTTTTTGGTAGATATGGCTTGCAAGATCCGTACCTTCATAAACTACTATTTGATATTTTGAAAACTCGATCTCATGGTCATATTTTTCTTAAAGTATTGAATCCTTGGGAAATAATAGTAGGGTTTTATAATTTTAGATTGATATATATATAATTTTAATGTATTTTCACACACCCCCTCACTGATTATATTCATGAAACCAACATTAAATACATGTTAATAAATTCTTTTGAATAATAAAGTAATGAAAAGTGAAAAATAGTATACTTCCTCACAACCTAATCATTCAAATGGGTCTTCATGAACATATTACTAATAATTTTACACACCCATTAGCATATACCATATTATAATGAAATAACATATAGATATTAATTAGAAACTATCAAATGATTAATGAAATATTTTGGGATTATATCACTCTATGAGAATGTAATTTTATTATACCCTAGAGAAGATGATTTCTATGAATATTGAGTCCAGGAATGGACTTATTATACAAAAAACCTATCTTGATATACTAATATAATAGATTCATATGTTTTCCTTTCACTAGTACACATTGAATTATATACATCCCCAACCAACGCTAGCTTATCAGATGGATCATTTGGAATATTTTCTTAAGACAACTCCCTCCCATAGAGCTCAAATTCCACCCCTATTGAATTTGAAAAGATTATATATATTATTAGGTCATGGGTGGAATAAGATTCAAATTATAGTGGTGTAGAGGCCATAAATTATTAGTTATGAATAATTATGCAAATATTTATTATAAAAAAATAATGGGTATGATTTTTATCAAAATTTTAATATTTAAGGTAAATAGATGAAACGAGAAAACAATCATAGATAAAAGTTATATCCTTCTAACAAGGTCTAAAAAACTCCAAAGTCTATTATTATTAATAAATAATAATCTCACATCATTATAACAAAGAAAACCTCTTTACATTATCTTAGTGTTATACATTGAATGTATCATGTAATAAGGATAATATGTCTACATGAAATTTATCAGTGTGAAAAATGAATTAATTGGAAGGGTTTTATTCTTATTTATCATTACATCCTGTGTTGTTCCTCAAGATGTTTCCAACCTTTATATTTGATATTCCAACCACATCATATCAGCTTCATATTTGATAATGAGGGTATATTCCATTATAATATAGGTATCAACATGATTTATTTAAGAATTATTGGAAATAACATATCATTACACTCTATATACTGAAATTTCTTCTTCAATTTTCGGGTTCCTCATTCTATCACATGAGTAAATTATTTTTTTAGTGTTATAACTCATCACTATCCATGGTTGGTGTGGTGGGAATCCATTTTTAAAATATAAAAACTATAATAAAAAAATAAAATATATTATTATATAATTTTATATGAAGTGTATTTAGATTATGTTCAATGACCAATGTCTATCACTCGTTTGAATATGATTTAAAAATTATTAGCTAAACCTTATTTTCTTATCTACCCTTGTAAAATATCTAGTTATGTTTAAAATTTATTGTGATATGGTATTGGAAATGTACTCATGGGATCTAATACTATTTCATCTAGCCATTATATATGCCATAGTGCCACATTTTCTTCCACTAATGGGGCCCAAGATATGCCCCTCCCCCAACCATGCTTACCAACACTTTTTATTATTGATGTGGTGTTGGTTTCCTTCTATAATATATCCTATACATAAGAAATTATTTCATACATGTTTATTATAGTAAACAATTCTTACAAGAACACTTAGGAATATATCATTGTACATCTTCAAGGTCAGTACATTTATCACATTAACCCAAAACTACCCAGTCAATCATCACTTATTACCCACCAAGATCTATAATTTTTCATCCTATCTAGTTGAAGGGATATCTATTATAAATTTATTATATTTACATAATAATCTCTATGATATTGAAAATGGATTTTTGGGTGGTGTATTTAAATTGTATATTAGTGAGAGATTTCAGATTAACAAATTGTGGGACATTAATACAAGCTTAATGGGATGTTTTTATATCTCAATGTTGTTCATAATTACCCAGTTATCCCATAATAGAAAATCCTTTTATATGTGTGGTTTTGAGGTATTAATGGGTATGAATCCTTCAACCTATGAGGAGAAACTATCACCTTTTTAATCAGAGTGATTATTTAGGCATTCTCTTTCAGTTGGGGCCGTACATTTCCACCTATATCTTGATCATCAAGGTTTAGTATTTCTATATCTTTTATCTTCAGTAATGACCTATGAAGAGGGTTAGAGATACCACTAGCTTTTAAGGGTTTATAATTTTACTATAGTGTTATCCTTTCTTGTATTTCAATTTACTTATCTCACATTGTTTACAGTTGAAGATCCAATAACATGTTTCGACATAAATTTCAACATTATTGTCTAATAATAATAAATCAATGATTTTTTATAGTTAGTTTATATCCCAATATGATCATAACTTTATGGAAATGTAATTTTACCACAGGTTTCCCCTATGATCATCATTGACCATAATTTTTGTAATACCACCAGTTACTTCTCTTCCATGGTTTCTACATATAGGTACAAGGTTTCTCTTTGAAGATAAAAAAATTATAGAGACAACTAATATGGTTCATATAACTCATAGATGATGGCACATTCAATCCTCATAATAATAATAAAATACCTTATTTCCACTTTTTATGAGATCACTTCATATTCTTTTTACTTTTCATTCATACTTGTTGTGGTTGTGGCATATCGATATGGTTGGAAATACAATTTAGAGGACATTCCCAAAACCATGATAATTTATTGGACATTAACTAATTGTGTTTTAAATACATAAATACACTACATATGTGTCTTTAATTAATACATGGAAATCTCATGTAGGTTATTGAAATTGTATATCATGATGTACAAATTGATGCACCCCTATAAAACATGAGATATTTCAATGAAATAAAAAAATAATTCTTTGATATACATATACTATATACTATCTGTTCATGGACAATACTAACACTTTCAAATAGATTAATCTACATTATACTAATTTCACTTCCATAATGAGTTTTCTCATCCCCACACCATTGAGTGAAACATGGATTGGTAGTATATTTCCACTCAATCACATGAAAATAAAAACTATGAAATGTACTTAAGATTATACATCATGGATTACCTTCCTATCCTAATTATCAAATTATCCCATTCAAGATAAATAAGATATGTACTGGTGTCTCACCTTGTGTGTATAGTGGGAATCCTATAAAATATTTAAAACTTCCCCCTTTCTGTGTTTCTTAAGGAATATTCTCATATATATTTCAAAATTTATGTTATTCCTTGGATGAGGTTTATATCGTATGAAATTATAATCCTCCCTCAAGAGTACATGTTCTAGTGATTATGTTAATGTGGAATACCCTTAAGCATCATTCATAACGTGAATTTATCATATATATCCCCAAAAATTTTGGTTCCACTTATTTTATACATATCCCATAAGATGATACAAACCTACCTATGTATTTAATTAAATGGGTTTATATTTTTGATTTAGTGTATTAGGAGGTATGAGATAACATTCATGAACTTTTATATATATAAATGGGAGATCTATAATGATTCATATTTTCCAAATAATTTGATTTCATTTTAAAATTTGGGGAACTTGTCCCTTGACTAATAGTCATGCATCCATTAAGGTATAAATCATCTCCTTGGGCATATGTCCCATGTTGTATTTTGACCTAGAAGTTGATCTGTGGTTGATAAGTGATAGATTAAACAGTATATATTTATTTTGGTTTCTAGTGTGTGTTTATGGTCATACATAGTTGTAGTCATATACCACATGATATAATAAAACTTAGTCAGGTTGTATCTAATGAAAATTATATACATTGATACATTTTATCTCTCTAACTATTATAGATGGATTAACAATGTTATGTGAAAATAGTGATCCATTGACGTGAATGGTTCACCAATAAGTAATTTAAATCCATACAATATCATGTAGTCAGATAATGAGAACATTTATAGATTATATACTGATTACTATGTAAGAGAATATATTTTTAACCAATAATAGTTAAACTACTCTGCCACAATATCATCAAACATTACATAAGAGCAAGGGCATAAAAATGTGGATGGAAGAAAAATAGATAAAATGTCGGTAATGTAAAATAATTTACTTCATATTCTATACCCATCCCCATTTACTAATATTTTTCACCTACCAATGATTGTTGAGGCCACACCCAAGAAAAACTCACCCATTACTTTTTATGAGAAAAACGATTGTGTACAAGTTAAAATTCGGTGAAAAGTCAGAGTGAATTTATATTATTCGCATTGTTATTTGTTTAATCTATTATGGGTGTTATTATATTCTTTATATGAGAATTCACTATTCTTTTTCTTCCACCTCAGTGCTATAGAAGACCACATGCTCATATTCGTGTACAGAACATACTCATCTTTGATCAGATCAAACACCCTTCTCGTAGAAAATCAAATACCCATATCCAAGTGGAATGTTATACCATATCAAATTAGATCACATTCTCATATTTAGGAAGAGAACTTTACCTTATCCAAACTAAAACCACCACTTAATTCTTTGAATCCTCAAAATTTTAGATTATTATCTTGAATGGATCTATTATGATTGGGGGATTTCAAATGAATAAAGATTATTTATCACACCCACATCATGTCTTAGAATAAAATTTTATAAAATTTAAACCATGCACCCAATTAAAAGATAAAATGGCTCACTAGGGAAGAAAAGGGGTGTTCCTTACTCTAAGGTATCACATGATCCCCGATTCAATGTAGTGCACTTATTTTCCTCAACACGAATTGTATATCACTTTTACCCAAATTTAGGATATTGATCCCCACACCTTACTCTACTGAGGAATGTATTTCCTGACTGATTTTATTGTGTTTATAAACCTTATATAAGATAACATGCCAACATTTTCCCAAAACAAGTTATAAAACCCACACAATCAACAAATTATAACACCAACCAAACACCCAAAATTGATATATAAGAATTTTGGTTTTTCTATTAAATACGAAACATTTAGTTCCTAATTTGATCGAACAATGAAAATTACCAAGACAATGATGAAAATCAGGACTAGATTCAGCTCCATTATACTCTACTAAATTTTTACATTTATATCAAAATCAAAACCCCTAGTAAAGTGATGGGAAATAGTTATATTTTAGTCACACATGTTGTTAACATATAAAATCCTCATAAAAGACCACTAAACATGGGTTCTATCTTTTGAATATGTAAAATGATAACTAATGAAATGATTTTAAGGAAATAATGTTGAATGGGTTTGGAACCCATCCCCCTTCTATCCAATACATATTTTCTCATCCCTTAAAACCGAACATGCACTATATACATTCCAAGATAGCCTAGATGAGAAAAAACCTCTATTTTTTCAATGTGGTTCCCTTGAAATTAGTGGTACCATTATACAAAATTTTACCCCCCAAATATCATGATTATATAATCCTTCTATATCCACAACTCTATTTCAATAACAATTTCATTTTTATATTCATCTAGATATTATGGTCATGTATTCCTTTCATAATTAGAATTATTCAGAATTTAGAAAATTTGAACATGTATTATTCCCACAACAATAGATCATCATTGTATGATCAATTATATATCTATTTGATACTCAATATCCTATATTTTTACATACCTATCACACATAACTAATTTTTTTTCATGAATGGATACTAATACACCAAAATCTATCCCTTATTTTCCTACATTGGATACCCCTACAGATTCCTAATTCCCAGGGTCCACATTCTTATTAAAATGTTGATATTCCCTTTGTATGAGGTATACTAAAATGGGATACCATTATAATATAAGCCCCAAATATTTACCAAACTCTTATTCCGTGATAAACCATAAGAGGTGTAATGTCCCGGTTTTAGGTGCCACCCAGAGGTTCACCATACCTAGTTGGTCACATGGCCTCAAAAGCATTTCTCCAAATGCCAGACGCTGCCAATTATCAGCGAGGGCCTCGGGTGTGATAGTGGGGAAACTATTCCCTCATTGGAAGAGTAACACATCAAAAATAAATAGATAACATTAGTGGGAGTACTAATAATATCAAGAAATAGTAAATAGTGGGATACTTCAAGTAAGTGAACAACTATAGCACATATATAAATGATTCATGTTACACATGTCTAGGGAAGTATCCAAACAAGTCACAATGTTGGAATACAGTACCAAAATGATGTATGAAGGTAAATAAATAAATAACTCCAGCAACATCGTAGGCCTCAACTTAGCCCCCTGCTCTCCAGCTCCACAATAATCAGTACTTAAAGTAGAAGGGAACTTTCCATTATCAATACCGGAAACAATATAATCTATTTAGACCCAAAATCTTGACCGAAATGGGGTGTGAGATGAATCCCAGTAGAAAACCACCCAAATATTTGTGCCTATCTGTTAGTGAATATATATAGTAGGAAATACGTAAAACTAAGTAATAAAAAAGGAAGTACATAAAACTAAAGAACCCTATATTTTAAACTACATTCATTTTCATTTTTTAATTATTCAACCAATAATTCACAAGTAACCCTTTAGGAAAGTTCTCATAGACTAACCCCTCCAGTTCAAATTATTATTTAACAATAAGGATATAACAACCCTCTGGGGATTCTCACTCAGTCTGAACCCTCTGGTCACAAGAAAACAAAGACTCTCTGAGGAAGCACTCATCGTAAATTCCCCATGTGGTCTTTGATCGGTAATCTAAAGACACTCTGGGGAAGCACTCAATGTCCAATTTCCCCTATGGTATTACAATTTAGAACTATAAATACATTGTGGGAGCACTCACATTTATCTCCCCAATAGTCTCGCAATGTGAGAAGTATAACATACACTGTGGGCAAGTCCTCAGCGTCCATTCCCCCTATGGCCTAACAACACCAGGTTCCCACAACCCTGTGTAATGAAATATTTCACAATCAATATCCAATAACTAATGTAAATCACAATATACCACATAGATAAACATCAAAAAAGCATATCACAACATATCAGATAATATCACTCGATCCCAATAGCATAAGGCATAGTGAACCGAGCAGACTAATGGGAAAAACTAGACCAAATGGCCAATATTAGTTCAAACATGGGAAAACACATCCATATTATGGTAATTAAACACTATTCTCAAATAAGGGCCCTAACTCAATAAATCAAGGCCTAACATGAATTAAAGGGTTACCTTCCCTAAGATGCAATACCCCGAACTAGGGTATTTGGAAATTTTGCACATATAATTCAAAGACAAAATACAAAAAGGAACAAACCACATAACTTGATGTTGTACGATTGATATTGTTAAATAAAAGCCTTTGATTTGACCTAGAAATCTATAGATATACAAAAAAAAATCTTAAAAGTTCAAAAAAATATCTCATGAAAGAGGAGAAATTAAGAGAATAGGGTCTAGAATATGGAATAACTCACTTATATGATTCCAATGCAACTGGCAGTGTTTGATTTGGAGAAATGATGGTTGGTCGAGGGTCAGAGAAGAGTTGTTGGCTTTGGTTTCTCCTGGACGAGACAAAGCCAAAATATGAGCTTTTTCTGAACTAGACATGACCCCATTCTGATTTAACAAATAAAAAATAAAAATACATGGTGCGTTCTTTAAAAGTACATAGTGTGTATATGCCTTTACTGGGCCTCGTTTAAGGCAATATCCATGTCACCACACATGACCATGTACTTGGCCATTACACGACAAGTACACGACTACTTGTGGAAACTAGGTACACAATGTGTACTTCTATTTACACGACGTGTTCTCCTAAAATTTGTAGAAACTCATTTTTTCACAAAAACACCAGAAATCAAGATCCATACCGGAAAGGAAGATCTGGGTTCTTATAAGGGGTTGCTCATGCACATGAATCTCACACAAAAACATTGTTCAAAACCTTTCACATAGTGATCATTTGTGTATGAAATTAAAATATATGTAACAATGGACCTTGATAAATGACCTTAAGTGACACATCACTGGTCTTGGACACATAAACATAAAAGTCTCACCAATGTAACTACATATATGACCTTAAAAGACAAAAAACTATTCTTAGTTGTAAAACCTTAAAAGGAACACTATTGGTCATTATTTCGTGGCCCTAAAAATAATGACATATTCCCTACTCAAATAGTAGTGAAATTCACGTTATTCCATCTTATTTATGAAAAAAAATTAAGATATTACCACCTAGGTGTGAATCCATTTTATACTGATTTGGATTGTGGTATTGAACTATATGGGTTTTGATTCCAATTAATAGGGTATATTAGAATCACTATATGTGTCTAATAACAATATTGTTGTACCTTCATCCTTTCCAAATAACATATGAAATCCTAGACATCATTAAATTATATATAATATTGTTGTACTTATTTTAAAAATATTATAATTAATAACACAAATCAACTGTGATACAATATAATTCCCTTGTTCAACATTATTGAAATTAATTAATTTCAATTAATCACATTAATCAAATAGGAAATTATAATTTATATTGATAATAATATTTATAAGTATAAATAAGACTAGGATAAAATCTCATCTAAGGGACATCTCTACTTCTCATCCTATTTGTTTTAAGATTAATTCCCTAAACAACTAATCCACATGGACCTATAATGAAAATAAAATAATGATTTTAGTTGTAATTATAGAGAATTCATTTATATATATTATATATTACTATCTGTATGTTTTTAAAATAACCTACATCACATACTATTAATATTATTCATGTTTTATAGATTTAAAACACTATTTAGAATGTCCTTACTATATATAAACACTAATACCCACTTGTGCATATTTTCATTAATGTTTTCTATTTATAATTTTCATTAGGACCACATTGATTCAAGAGGTAATCATGTATATTACAAATGGTAATCATTAGTGTTTTTTAATATTATTCTTCATTATTAAAATTTACTTCTCATTTTTATAGGTTTATTATGTACCTTAAAATTTAATATATTGGTATTATTTGGTAAAAGTTAGTTTTTTTTATTTTTTGAGTTTTATATATCACATTCATAAATATTTGTTTATACACTTTTTTGGGGAAGGATTGTTTCTTTTTTCATATATGTTTGTTTTAGTTTATGTTTTTTCCATGGTGAAAATGAAACTTTATTGGAAACTTCCCTCATTAAGTGATATATATCATCAATGTGAGTCAATAATCTATGGTTTATCTATTAAATTCATAAGAAGATACAATTAGAATTCCCAATAACATTAAGAAGTCCATTATAATGTTTATTACATGATAGATTTATATTAATCCAAAACTAAAGGTTTGAGGTTTTTAGTAGATGACCTAGGAGGATCTAAAAAGGATATTAATGAAGTAACACACTCAGAATTAAGGGTTCCTATTATTCTAGGGAAAATATCATGAAAAAAGAGTTCCCCTTTAATTCATTGTAATAACATTAATGATATAGTGACCATATTTGAGATAATAGTGTATTATGTTTAGTTCAGTGATAGGTATGAGAGAATTCACCATTTAGTTTCATATATATCATGACCGTTTATAAATGCATATTTTAGGATTAATATTTTAATGAAAAAATATAAACGGATACTTTTATTATTATTATTATATTTCATTTAAAAATTCATTGTTTATAATTATGTACTTGTAGGTGAAAATAATCCAACATTGTATGAGAATAATTGTATTAAATGTTGAATTAGTGCCTTCCCTCAAAAATTAGGGGAAACTTTTGAGGAGATGTATAAAATAAATTAAAAATTGGTAATTTTTCAATAAAAAATTATTGATTGATGTATAAAGAGTCATTTGAAACTTCATTGTCCATATTCTAGTAGAATATATTACTGCACATTTAAGGTGGATTCTCATACCAAACCTTTTATCAATTATTATAAAATATTGATATACCGTTCCATATTAAATATTCCCAATTAAATTAGTGTTTAAAATATGTTGTTAATAGTGATGTAGGATGAAAAGATATAGTAGCATAGATTATCTTGTGGAGACTAAGATTATTTATTTTATAAGTGGGACGATTATTATTATTTTTTCACGATTTTCTATAAACGAATCTTTTGACTGGATTCTAATTTGAGAATTGATTGATCAATCACACTGATTATGGAATCCTATAGTTTTATTCTATATTCACCACAGTTTATTATTGACTAAAAATCATAAACGAAGAGGCTTTAGTATTGAATACAAAGGCTATATTTCTCCCAATGATTCATAGGACGATAGAGACTCATTATTTGGCCTCATATTTAATTGTAGTGAAGTGAAATGAATATTGAGTGACTTATAGAATATTAAATATTATATAAAAATTTTATTAGTTAGGTTCTGTTAATGGAGTGTGAAAATTAATATTCTATATTAATCAATAGATAGTGAAACCATCAATCATTGACAATGTAATAATAAAATTTGACAGTGGTAAGATCATAGTTAGTAAGTGGTAGGTAAAGGGTAGTATGATACTCTTATGGAAAAATTGAGTTGGGATAGTTTTTGTCCATTTATATTTAGAGAAGTCAGCGGTGGGGACTAATGTATTGTATAATGAGTAATGAACCTTGTTATCATATTTAAATGAAACTACAATAATATGTTTTTATTATTTGATTAAACTTATTTAGGGATCATCTTAACAAGTATTATTATTTGATTGCTTGGGGGTAGATTAGCCTTAATAAGGATGTAGTGGATTTAACATTGAAGGTTATGGTGAAGGATTTTATTGTCCTAAATGTTCTGAAATTCATGGTTTATATCTTTTAATTATTCCTACTCTATTTGAAAATAAGATATTAAATTATTTTTTACTAAATTAAGTACAGTCGATGAGTTTAGTTTCATAGTTTAGATTTTTGGATGATCAATGGTTTTGGTAACACAAGTTGTTAGATGTTAAATAATATTGTAAATAAACAACTTTTTCATAGTGGTATTTCTGAATGATCATTTTAACAATATTTGGAGATTTCTAAAAAGATAATACTCATTATCAAAACCTAATACCAATCCGTAATATATTTTATGAGAGACTTGAAAGAATAAAAAATTAACATAACAATCATGTGCATACGATTACTTTTTTATCCTAAAATCCTTCATTAAGAGGTTTCATAAGGATCACATAAAAAAAGATCTTACATCCATAATCCATTCAATTGATTTTTAAATAATGTATAATATATATAGGACTACACTTATAAACATATTGTACTGGCATCTAGGTAATAAATGGATAAAGGGAAATTAATCTGATCATGATCAAGGTTTCCAAAAGCATATTCTGTTATTTCAATATTACTTTTCATAAATATATAACAAAATTTTGATAAATTAACGAGTCCCAAAATGGTCAACACTTCTAAATCACTAAACTAATATTTTCTTGAATTTTTTTACGTTATATAAGTTATATGTTATTACTATAAAATGACATCATCAATCACTTAGCTACATGAATAATAAATATACCTAATTTAATCTCCTCCATGATTCATAAAATGTTATATACTCAACTAATAATGAAATTTTATATAGGAATCATATCATACGATAATTCAGTAGTTAATAAAATATCTGATATTGAAATAACATGCATGTAATACTATAAAATTTATATATATCACCCAATAAAATATAAAATAATTAGTATGTATCTATTTTAATCTCACGATTCTAAAAAATTATCCTAGACTTTGTGCATAATTTACACTATATCACATGAAATATATCAAATTCTGATGTCATACCTAATACTATATTTTATAAACTATCTAAAAAAATCACTTAATTTTGGATAAAAATTTTATACTATAACAAAATACTTATTGACAGAAAATTTATGTGTGTTAATTTGGAACATTATAGATTTAAATTCATTACCGATCTATAATTCATAACTATAGAAAAATATTTTCCTCTACAAATGTTTGTTACATACCCAATCCCATGCCAGTTTGATAGAACAGTGTTGACTAACATATAAGATTGGTGTGATACTCATATTATCTAAAATTAGTTTTAGAATGGTTCCCTAATAAGGCTTACATATAATATTTAAAAATGTATATTCCAAGATAAAAGTCATAATAAGTGGCATAAATGATATGGATTATCCCAAATGTGAGGAAAATATAATATAACATATTTAATATTGCAATGATAATGGTGGATTAGTTAGAGCATGTTGATCCACAGTGTTGTATTGTATTAAAATTTTTTTAATAGTAGTGGTCAACTGTCATGAGATGTAGAAAAAAATAGTGGTATAATATGATTTTATAAATTTTTTTATCATTAAAGAAAATTATCTGATATGTAGTATTTTATTTTTATGAGATAAAGGATTAGGGAAAACCAAATACAATATTTATTTGAGAGTGAACTTTTATCAAACACATGACATTGGTGGGATAATACTTCTATAATAAATTAATTTTGGGGGATGGATGTAACATCACAGGTAAATAAATAATAAGAAATATTTCATAGTTATTAATATTTGTGAATTAAATATTAATTTTACTTTAATGTGGTTTCTATGTTCGATAGCGTACCCGATACTCAACAACGGGTTTCTTTGAAATACTATGTTGCACACTAAAAATATAATAATATTTTAAATGGTAGTTAAATCTTAGCCATTGTATTGGAAGGAATGAACAAAACTAACTAAAATATTAGTATACATGTTTGTTAAATGTATTTACATTTATACAATAAAATTTAGGGGCATAAATTGTGAAAGAATCTAATTTTAAGCATAATTTATATTAAAAGGCCGATTTACCGCCTATTAATGGAGAACCCTATTTAAATATAGTTTTGGTCACTTTAATAACTTATATTTTTCAAAATACAATCCTTCTTTAGAATGGGGAGATCAAATTATACTTTGGGTAACTTTTGGGTATTTTTATGATAAAGTTCATTTTTAATGAATACTAAAAAATATTGTATTTTAATTCATAATTTCCTTTTAATATAATTTCGGTATATGGTTAGATTATATTTTTAATTGGTTTTAATGTTTAATTAAAATATATTTTTACCATTTAATCCAATTATGGTAATTGGAATTAATTTCACTTTGAAATTTTACATAAACAAGTGTTAATCATTTGATAGTTTTTATTTCTTAAAAACACGCTTTTTGTTTTGACAACGGGATTTAATTTTGAATTAATTTCTTCCACATCAGTGTTTTGAATTTGGAAATAATGGATTACATATTTGGAATTAAGAGGTCCAAATTTTGTAAATAGGTATCTTCTATTTTTAGACATTTTAAATATTTACTTTAGTTAATATTTTATTAACTGTGGTTAAAGGGTAAATCAGGAAAATAAGGATAACAAATAATATAATAATAAAATTAAATTACCTTTAAACATGTAAAAATCGTATTTTTTGATACATATCCAACCATTTTCATATTTGGGTCGATTTTAGGAACCCATGGAGCCACTTATTAATGGTAATGACACTTTAGATAAATTATTTTAAAGTAAAGGAAAAACTGACAAAAAAAATATTTTAGTAAATTAATTATTATATGGTGTTATATAAATTATATTTTCGACTATAAATATTCATTGGAAATATAGAATTATTTAATAACTCATGGTATTTTTTTAATAATTTTTAGACATCAAATTAATTAAATTATTTATGACACAATAATGATGTAGTATATAACTCATTAATAAATGATTTAGATAAATATGATTATAATGTTAAAAATAATATCCAAAACATGTCCAATAATGATTGGATGATTTTTTTTCTAATACGACTCATCTTAGCTTCTACTATAATGATTCATGAACCTTTAAAACCCAAATATCATTATATAATAAAATAAGATTATCACACATTCCTAAAGAGCCCCTCCTCCCCCTTATAAATGGAGACTATTTCTAGCCAATTCCTCACACATATCCGGACTTTTGGCTCATCCAACCTCTTCCCAATTAATCTCCTTACATCACTATCCTCATCTTAGAAGCCTTAATTTAGGTAGAAGTCACTTTATTAAGTCCATTGGTTCAAACCGAAGGGGGTTATTGAAAGTAAAGGTAACTGTTTCTCTTAAATTGTTTTCTTTTATTTTACTTCTCCAAACCCTAAACTCTTTTTATTCCTTTATTTTGTAACAAAAACATTATAATAAATATACTATTATGTTTCTATGAGAATTATTCAAACAACACTTACACGCACCTCCATATAATTGATGAACAACATAATGTTTCTGTGGATGGAAAACTAACGCCTCACGAAACGATGATTGTTCAAATATCTCCAACTGCCTCTCATGGTCTCCATTATGATGGAACTGTATTTATATATGATATATATTATTTTTATTTTTTCTTTCTGATTCTATAATTTCCTTTATAGCATACCATTATGGTTTCCATTAAGGGTAAACACGATAATTTCATTTGAGGAAGTGCGGACTACCGCCCCCTCAAAGTGATATGACTCGTTCCTACCATATATGGTGCAAATAAAGGATAGATTTAATGATATTATATATGATAAAATACAGGAATTATAATACTACTATATGTCATTATGTTTTAATTCGATTAAATATGAAATACAAATGGAAGTAGCGTTCATGCATATGTACGTCTTACCGTCTCCATGTACGATGCATTTCATTTCTTACCTCTTAATGTTATGTACTATTATCAATACATGTATATGCTTGATATATATATGATTTATATGATATCCAAATCATGAATATCATTCTGTATATAAATAACGTTTGACCACATTTACATTTTTTAAATATAAGGTGTTCATTTTTGAATCAAGTACCAAATATCGACAAAACGATAATTATTAACTTAGATGGTTACATAATGTTTATAACATTGTACTAAGTGAAATAAAAGGAATAATAAACTCAAAAATGGTTCTTAATAATGTATAAATTATCTTTAGTTTATTATTCTGTATATTAAAGAACGATCGAGTCAAGTCTGACATGAGGAAAGGGACTTCATCTCAATCTCCTTTCATTAAGGCATATTTTGTTTCAATACACGACATTATTTTATACGCAGTAAAAAAACCATTGACTTTTCAACGGGAATATTTTTATACAAAGCGTTTTACTAAACCAAAAAAAGGAATCTTTATTTTAACATAAGCGGTGACAATGACCTTTTCCACCGCCGTGCGTATTATTTGATCTTGGGCTTCCCCAACAAGTCGTAATGTTTTTAAAAGAAAATAAATAACATATACTCTTTAATGTATTTTGGTATTGAAAATGGATTTGATAATGTATTTGTTATGTTAATATATTTATTTGATATATTTTTATTGAAATGTGGAAATGTTTTCTTTTCTTTATATTTGTTTTATGTGTTATGATTTTATAGTGGTAATTGAAAATTTTATGGGTGGTTACGTGATAAACCAAATGACGGGTGGTGTCGTGAATACCATGATTGGAGGTTACCTTATAACCTCCAATGCATTGGGTATGGAAGTCGGCCATATGGCTATTCCAATTAGTGATATGTGTGGATGTCGACCATATGGTTATCCCATTTATGTTTGTTTATTTCCCAAGTTACCTTTATATGTTATGCGTTCTTTATGTGGTTTTTATGGTAATCTATTGGTTACAAAAGGGTAAGTAATGATCGTTTATTCAGTTAATAGTATTTACTAATTCATAAAGGTGAAAAGTATTACTTATGTTATAGTATTGATGAATTACTTGTTGTTTTGAAAAACTAACAGTTTTATTTCTTTGTGTATCCCTTACAAAGATTTTTATTCTCATCCCATGTTTTTGTAATGTTTTTCACATGACATAATGTGGATTAGGGTCAAAGATGAGATCAAGGAAAAGTCATGCTATCTTAAACATGGAACTAGACATGACTCTTTTTTTCAAGAGTTTTTATTTTATGAAAAAATGGATACTAGGTAGAACTGTCTACTTTGTAATCTTTTGAGATGTAATAGATGTTTCCTAATTATCTAAAACTATAAACCTGAAAATAATCATCAATGTGAATTATTAACTAAATTCAATATTATGTATGTTTTAAGGTTGGCTCTTTATAGTTGGTATTAGAGGTTGGTTTAGACAACCTAAGGAGTTACAATATTGTTAAATTAATGTTCATATATTAATTTATGTTAATATTGAAATGATATATCATTTACATATTACCATGTTGCTTCGCCTAATATATTCATTGTTCCGAATGGTTTTCTGTAGAGGAGACAAGGAAGCTATGTTGGGACGACATCAGGAAGAAGAAATCCTTCCAAATAAGAAACCTGAGATGGTTGGAATCGGAACTGAACAGTTTGTTGTGGCGATAGAATAGTTGACTCAGTCTATAAATGGTGGTGGTATCCATGCATAGATCAGCCAGATCAACCATAGATGAACATGTCAGTAGTAGAGCATTTCATGAGGCATCATCCCCCATCATGTAGAGGATCATTTGATCTGGTGCTAGACGAATAGTGTATTAAAGCATTGGAAAAGAGTTTCGAGGGCATCGGTTGTTCAACACATCAAAAGGTTATTCTTGTTGTTATCATTTTCAAGATGAATTTGATCAGTGGTGGTTGATGGTGAAAAATATCAGGGATAGTGAGTAGATTGATTCTCTTGATTGGGATGAATTCAAAGGTATGCTTCTTGAGAAATATTTTCCTAAGGTGCATTATCTTAGGATGGAAAAACAATTCCTAGAATTGAGGCAGGAGAATGACTCAGTGGCTGCTTATGAAGTAAAGTTCACTCAAAGGGAAAGGTATGCACCGAATTTCATCCGAGATATTGATAGTAAGACAAATCAATTTTACTCAGGACTAAAGCCACGATATCAAAGAGAGTTAGCCTCTCATGAGTTCAAAATTTATGAAAAACTTGTTCGATGTGTGGAGAAGGTGCAAATGGAGTTTTCATATGATTGGGTGTTCTTTGAAAAACAATAGAATAAGAGGTCTAGTTGGTAGGAAAATAGGAAGAATTTATCGAAGAAGCCTGGAGATAAGAAAACTAAATATCTATATTTTGAGAAGTGTGGTAAAAATCATCCCGGAGAATGTCTATCAAAGTCTGTAAAGTGCATATGGTGTGGTAAGTCTGGTTATATTTCTCGTAATTGTAAGGAAGATGATTAAACAGGTAATGAAAATCCATCTGTAAGATGTTATAAGTCTAATGAAATGGGTCATTATACAAATGAGTGTCCAGAGAAGAACTCAACTGATGGAAAGAATCCAAACAACGAGTATAATGGAGTATTTAAATCCTTTGCAAACACTTCAACAAAGGATGGACCATCGAATGAAGTAGTATCAGGTACACTGTTTGTTTGTTCAGATTATTCCAATGTGTTTTTTGATTCAAGGTCTACACACTCTTTCATTTTTGATAAGTTTTCTAGTAAATTTGGAATTCCATCTCATGATATGAATACTGAACATATGGTAAAAACTCCTGGAGGAAATGTTGAGATAAAAAGAAATTATAAGAACCTTCATGTCCTTGTGTGCGGAAAGAATCTACCTGAAAACCTTATAGTTTTTCCTCTAGTAGATTTTGATGTTATTTTGGGGATGGATTGGATTTATATTTATCATTATAAGATTTACTACAGATCTAAAGAAGTTTATTTTCAGAAATATTTTCAGTTTGTGTACAAGAATGAACCCTTTCTTTTGATAACATATGAGAGAGTTGAAGAACTGGTAAAAGATGGAAATGAATGTTTCCTTGGAAATATTGTAGAAAACAAAGGGGTTATTCACATTAATTATGTTCCAGTGGTAAATGAGTACCTTGATGTTTTTCCTGATGAGTTTACTAGTATAATACCTTATCGGGAGGTTGAATTTACTATTTACATAGTTTCTGATGATAATACAATTTCAAAACCCCCTTTTAGAATGGCTCAAATTGGACTTTTCGAGTTAAAGAAGCAATTTTAGGAGTTATTAAATAAAGGTTTCATTCGACATAGCACATCACCATGGGGTGCTGCTGAATTGTTTGTTAAAAAGAAATATGGTTCAATAATAATTTTCATTGATTATAGATCATTGAATAACATTACTATTAAGAACAAGTATCATTTGCCTCATATCGATGATTTGTTTGATCAGCTCCTGGGAGATCAGTATTTTTTAAAGATTGACTTGAGGTCGCGGTACCAGCATTTGAAAGTAAAATAAGCAAACATTACAAAGACCTCATTTCGTACTAGATATGGCCATTATGAATTTGTAGTTTTGCCTTTTGGTTTAACAAATTCACCTTTTGTATTCATGGATCTTATGAATAGAATTTTCCATGAGATCATGGATAAGATTTTGGTTGTGTTCATTGAAGATATTTTGGTTTATTACAAAAGTAAAGAGGTACATGAAAGTCATTTAAGGGTCATCATGCAAACCATAAAAGAAAATAAACTGTTTGGGAAATTCAGCAAGTGTGCGTTTTGGTTGAAACAAATTTCTTTCTGTGCACACATTGTTTCAAAAATGGAATAACTATTGATCCTGTTAAAAAAATAGTTGTTGAAAAATGGCCAAGAACCACAAATATAACTGAGATTTGTAGTTTTCTTTGTATGGAAGGTTATTACCAGAGGTTTGTAGAAACTTTTTCACGGTTATCTAGTGCAATGACCAAGTTAACTCGAAAATGTGTTACATTTATTTGAAATAAAATGTGATTATTTTTTTCATAAATTGAAAAGGAGATTGGTGAATTCTCCAGTTTTGGCACTACAATCCAGAAATGGTGAGTTTTGTATCTATAGTGATTCTATGTTGAATAGAAATGGTTGTGTCCCAATGCAGAATGATCAGATAATTTCTTATGCTTCATGTCAGTTGAAACCACATGAGTTAAATTAACCTACACATGATTTAGAATTAGCTACTATTATTTTTTCTTTAAAATTTGGAGGCATCATTTGTATGGAGTAAAATATGAAATATATACTGAAAACAAATGTTTAAATTATATATTCATTTAAAATGAATTGAACATTAGAAAGTGGAGATTGACATAATTAATCAAGGATTTTGATTTTACGATCCATTACCATCTTGGAAAATATAATAAAGTGGTTGATGATTTGAGTTGAAAATGTAATTCTTCATTAACTCTGCTAAGTTTGGAACAAGATCCTTTGGTTTTTGATTTGATAAACCTTGGCATAGAAGTTTTTAGTGAAGAAAATTATTCTGTTTTGAATCAGGTTTCAGTGGGATCATCTCTATCAGAAAAAATAACACAAGCACAGAAAGAAGACAGTGAGTTATAGAAACAGGTAGAGTTGATTCAGAAGGGTATGTTTCTTAATTTTAACATTGATAATGATTGTTTTTTAGGTTTGGAAAAAGATTATGTGTGCCTTGTGATTCAAAGTTGAAGAATGAGTTGTTATGTGATGCTCATAGTTATCCGTTTTCAATTAATCCTCGATGTACTAAGATGTACATATATCTTCAGGAGTATTACTAGTGGGATGGAATGAATAGAGATATTTATGATTTTACTATGAAGTGTTTGAGTTGTTAGTAGGTTAACACAGAGTGGAAATTACCGAAAGGGATGCTCCAACATTTACCAGTGCTATAGTGGAAATGGGAATATATATCCATGGATTTCATTGTTGGATTACTGAAGACATCTCGAGGTAATAATGAAATATAGGTTATTGTTGATCCATTGACTAAATCTTATCATTTTTTACTATTCGAGATACATTGTCTCTAGATCAAATTTCTCGGTTGTATGTTAAAGAGATAATCAGGTTTCATGGAGTTCCTATCTCCATTATATCTAATCGTGATCCCAGGTTAACTTATATCTTTTGGAAATGCCTTTAGAAGTGGTTGGGTAATGAATTAAATTTTAGTACTGTTTTTCATCCTTAATCAGATGGGAAATAAGAGAGAAAAATTCAGAAATTAGAAGATATGTTACATGATTGTTCGATGGATTATTATGGAAGTTGTGACCAACGTCTTTCTTTGGTTGAATTTTCATATAATAACAGTTTTCATTCTAGTTATAGATGGCTCCATTTTAGGCATTATATGGAAAGAGTTGTCGAACTCCAGCATTTTGGGATGAAGTAGGTAAAAGAAAAATGATGGGACTAGAATTGGTAGAAGATATGGTAGAGAAAGTTCAGTTGATTCAGAATAACATGAGAACAGATTAGAGCAGACAGAAAATTTATGTAGATAATCGAAGGAAGGATCTTTCTTTTGAGGTAGGCGATCATGTCTTTCTCAAATTTTCTCTATGGAAATGTGTGATGCATTTTTGTAAGAAGGGAATGTTGAGTCCGGGGATCATATGACCTTATGAAATTATGGATAAAGTTGGGTCAATTGCGTACATTGTGGATTTACCTCCATGTTTATCCCAGGTACACAATGTTTTTCATGTTTCGATGTGGAGAAAGTATATGCCAGATCTATATCATGTTTTGAGCCCAGAGGTAGTTCAGTGGGAAGAGAATTTCTCTTATGAAGAAAAACCTGTCCGGATTCTGGATAGTAGAGAGAATGTTTTGCAAAATAAGTTAATTCACCATGTAAAGGTTTTGGAAAAAACCATATGGTTGAAGAGGCAACGTGTGAATCTGAAAATACTATGAGGGGTAAATAAACCCACTTATTTTGATAAGTAAAATTGCACGATGCAATTCCCAAAAGGTGGGAAGGATGTAACATCCCAGATAAATAAAGAATAAGACATATTTCATATTTATTAATATTTGTGAATAAAATATTTATTTTACTTTAAAGGGATTTCTATGTTCGACATCATACCTGATAAGCAACAATGGGTTTCTTTGAAATCTTATGTTGCACACTAATAATTTAATATTATTATAAATGGAAGTTAACTCCTAGAAATTTTATTGGCGGGAATTAAAAAAACTAACTAAAATATGATTATACATGTTTTTTAAATGTATTTACATTTATCCAATAAAAGTTAGAGGCTTAAATTGTTAATGAATCAAATTTTAAACATAATTTACATTAAAAGGTCGATTTACCGTCTATTAATGGTGAACCCTCTTTAAATATTGTTTTGGTCACTTTAATACATTATATTTGATCAAATAGAAACCTTCATTAGAATTGTGACATGAAATTTTACTTTGGGTTAATTTTTTTGTATTTTTATGATAAAATTCATTTTTAATAAATAGTGAAAAATAATGTATTTTAATTAAAAATTTCCTTTTAATATAATCTATGTATATGGTTATATTATTTTTTTTAATTGGTTTTATTGTGTAATAAATATATATTTTTACTATTTAATCCAATTTTTGTCACTGGAATTAATTTCACTTTGAAATTGGACATAAACTAGTGTTAATCTTTTGATAGTTATTATTTCTTAAAAACACGCTTTTTGTCTTGACAGCGGGAATTAATTTTGAATTAATTTCTGCCACTTAAATGTTTTGAATTTGGAAAAATATATTCCTTATTTGCAATCAGAAGGTCCATATTTTTTAAATAGGTAACTTTTATTTTTAGACATTTTAAATATTTACTTGAGTAAATATTTTATTTACCATGGTTAAAAGGTAAATCATGTAAATAAGGGTAAAAAATAATAAAATAATAATATAAAATTACCCTTAAACATATAATAATCATATTTTTTGATACATATCTGACCATGGGCATATTTAGGTCGATTTTGGGACCCCATGGTGCCACTTATGAATGATAATGACATTGTAGAAAAATTAATTTAATGTAAAGGAAAAATTGGCAGAAACAAAAATATTTTAGTAAATTAATTTTTATATGGTGTTATATAAATTATATTTTATACTATAAATATTAATTGGAAAATTAAATTGATTTCCTACATCATGGTATTTTTTTATAATTTCTAGACAACACATTATTTAAATTATTTATGACACAATAATGATGTAGTATTTACCTCATTAATAAATGATTTAAATAAATAAGATTATAATGATTAAAATGTTATCTAAAACATGTCCAATTATGATTGGATGATTTTATTTATAATATTAGTCATATTATATTCTAATTTAATTATTATTGGTCCTTTAGAACCTGAATATCATTATATAAGAAAATAATATTATCACACTTTCCCAAAGAGCCCATCCGCCCCCTTATAAAAGGAGACCATTTATAACCAATTCCTCACACCTCTCAAGCGTTTTGGCTATTCCAAAATATTCCCAATTAATCACCCTACATCCCTCTCCTCATCTTAGAAGCCTTGCCTTAGGCAGAAGGAACTTCAAGAAGTCCTTTGGTTCCAACCAAAGGGAGTTACCCAAATTAAAGGTAACTGTTTCTCTAAAATTGTTTTCTTTTATTTTAATCTCCAAAACATAAACACTTTTTATTCATTTCTTTTGTAACAATACTAGTATCCAAAATATACAAGGATTTTTTTATGAGATTTATTTGAACTACACTTACACACACCTCCATCAAATGTATAAATAACATAATGTTTCTGTGGATGGAAAAATAACGCCTCACGAAACGATGATTGTTCAAATATATCCAACCGCCTCTCATGGTGTCCTTTATGATGGCACTGTATTTATATATGATATATATTGTTTTATGTTTTCTTTATGCTTTTGTAATTTCAATTTATTTCATCCCTTTATGGTTTCCATTATGGGTAAACACGATAATTTCATTTGGGGAAGTTCGGACTACCGCCCCCTCAAAATGATATGACTCATTCTGTAGAGACCCGAAGCATGACGTACATGGACATTACATTACATTTTTGGAATACTTAGTACATAATAAAAACACACAAACAAGGATCGTAATAGTTTATTGTCTTTGGAAACTCGGAATATAATCTTCTAATCCTGGTGAAAGATCTTCAACATCTCCCATAAAGATTTTCCTCTTTTTTATACCTAAAACCTTTCTTTATATCCTTGGGAAAAGTAAACATAAAAGGGTGAGATCAAATGCTCAGTAAGGGTAAACAAAATAAATATCAATCACATCGTATACACAAGCATATAACTTTTGGAAATCTTAACCTGCAAAAGAGATCATAATTTCATAACATGGGAGAAATCATGGCAGTGAAATGTAATCACAATAATCATAACTTAAAAAATGAAACTTTGTGGCATACATACATAATCATAGAGAATAATTTCTTGTTAGTCAAGAATCATTGCCAAGACTATCTTAGTGGACAAAGCCCCTTCTTGAACCGTGTCACCCTCGTTTCAGTCCTGTTTCACTGAATCAATATAACCTACCGTTCCAGCCATGTCTATCTCATGAGATATAAAATCCATACCTAATTCATTGGAGGTAGATATAGGTCCCACCCATCTCATAATGATACCATTCTTATGTGTGCCACAAAATCATTAATAATACATCATTTCATAACCCATGTAATACAAATGGGAGTCTTAAACATCATGACATCATAAAACAATTCATATAAGATAAAGGAATTCATAAAAATAATTCCATCACAACATAATCAAATCAATGTAATAATAGGGATAAAAATAGAACCCTTTATTATCTTATATGGAAAATAATTTTGATAAAACACTTGAACTCCATTCTTGAGGAAAATTTCCTTTCTTCTTCAAAAACATTTTTCCTTTCTTAACATGTCATAAAAATTTAAACTAAAAGAAGTTGATTAAAAATAAACATGAAAAATTGTAAAGGAAGCTTCTTGGAAATAATGTTTTAAAAATCCATTCATGCCGTATAAGTTAAAAAACATTCTTCTCGTACTTTTGTCGGAAAAGTCAAAAAGTACCTCGTACGAAAAATGACAAAAGATTACTTTCATATCTTTTACTAAAATCTCACCGAATGGTAAAATTGGATTTAAACGATTGTAGGTGGATGTAAATAATATTACATATTGAAGAAACATGGATGTGGATGATAAAATACACCCCAGTAAATACCAAAGTACAAACAATCTCAGATAAAAATGAGATTGTGATATTTCCCTTACCTTAAGTCTGATTTGCTTCATAAGTGTCCGAACCTCCTATATAATGATTTAAATAATGTCATTAACTTATTACAGAATCATATTTATTGTTATGATATCATATATGGTTCACTTATGACTTTATATTACCCATTCTTTTGTAAATTCCATGTTAAAGAAGCGTTTGGGGTAAAATGGTTTCATTTATCTTAGGTGTTTGGACTTGTTGTTATTGACATTATTATTACTTATATCATGATTTACTTACTTCCAGAATATAAAACATGATTTATATATCATATATATTCAGTATATATATATATATGATAGATAGACAAATGAAATGAAACACACCGTTCATGGAGACGGTAGTCCGTACGTACGCATGAACGTTGTTTTCCTTTCCTTATTATCTTGAATTGAAGTAAGTAGATGACATACATATATAAATAAATACAGTATCTTTATAATGTCATATATTTCATTATTATTTCTTATATATACTTTATAATCATTCTTAAATGGTTAACATGGAGAATGAATCTCATCGCGTCGTGGAGACAGTAGTCCGTACGTACGCACCGGCGATGATATCGTTCTCATGTTCGTGAACTTGTGTTTAAGTGTATGTATACTATTTCAGTATCAATATCACTTTATAATAATCATATATAGTTATTATTTACACCATTTTACCCCTGCATGTATGGTGGTGGTGGAAAATAGATTTCACCACGGCGTGGAGACGGTATTCCGTACGTACGCACGCGCGGTGATTTCGTTTTCCGTAGGATGGATAGATGGTGAAATAGGATTATTTCATACATATAATAACATATCATTATATGAGTGATACTGTAGTTATTACATCATAATGAAACAACCTAAGAAGAAGAAGTGGAAGAAGAAATAAAGGTGAAAGAATCGGTAACGGAAATTACCTCTTCTTTGAAGCGCCTCTTTGAGACCTCCTCTTAAGGCACAAAAATTGGTCTTTGAGGGAGACCATAACCGCTAGGATGTTTCTAGGGAAGTGGAGAAGAGAATTTGGCAGGGGTTGGCCGATCTTGAAGGCTCAAAATTGTGTGAGGAAGAGAGGGAGGAGGTGCCCTTTTATAAAGGAGGAGAGGGGCACCTTTGGAATAACTAAAAATATTATTTTATTATAAAGTCAAGTTCGGTTTTAAATAGATCCAAATTGATTTATTTCGAGGATAAGGTGGGGATGGGTCTAAATCCTCTCATCCAATAGGATTTAGACAAGTTTAGGTTATTTTTTTACCCTTATCAATTAGATTTAACTATAAGTTAAATAATTTAACTTTTACTGTGTCATTTTGTTTTCTTACACTATATGGTTAATAAACTTACTATATCAATCCAAAATAACCCCAAGTTGTTTATTATTAATATATATAATCGTAGCTATGTCATTTGGCCGAACCTTAGATTTTTAGGAATAAAATAACAATTAATAATATAATATTTGTTTTAAAAACTATTTTATGTCAATTTTGACACTATTTGGTATATGATTTTTATGAAATTCATAACCGAATGATAAGTTCGAACCAAGTTACCTAAATCAACAATAACATGTCATATTAACCTATAAAATTAGTGTAAGTCATTAAAAGTCCCAAATTACATTTATTTGGGCATTTATAACATCAATTATGTCAATATTTCATTAATAAGACAATTACTGCATCATCTATGTGTCATAATAAATGATAATTATTTAATCCCTAAAAATTCTAAATAATTTCCTATGATGTCTATAATTGTATTAGATTTTTGGATACTGTTCATTTTTGAAGTTTCATGAAGTTTATAACTAGATTAAAATTATTATACTTATAAGATTTAAGAAAGTGGCATGTTGTCACATTTTTTGGTTTTAATAATAATTAAATTATTTTCATTGAAAAAATTTAATTAAATGAATCTAATCAGACCCTTAGGTGATATGGGTCGACTTTTAGTCATCCAATAGTATTTTGACATTTTTTAGGGTAATTTTAAAATATTATATTTACCCTTAATTACCCGATTTACCTTTAACTATGGTAAATAAAATTTACCGTATTTACTATTCATAATTCCCAAAAATAAAAAAGTATCCTATTAACATAATTTGGACCCACTAATTCCAAATATGGAATCCATTTTTTAAAATTCAATACACAGAAGTTGCAGAAATTAAATTAAAATTAATCCCGTTGTCGAATAAAAACGGGTTTTTGTTTAAAACATTGCAAAAGATTGAATTGATTTAACCTACGAATTCAACGTAAAATCAATTCTAATGACATACATTATATTAAATGGTAAAAATATATTCTATTTATACTTTAAAACCATTAAATATTATAATTTAACCACATAATATATTACGATGAAAAAAGTTGTTTTTAATTAAAATATAGCGTGTTTTTACTATTCATTAAAATGTGAAAGTTACCAGAATAATATGAAAAATTTATCCAAAGTAAATTTTTATTTCTTGATTCCAAAGAAGAATTTTATTTTGTCAAATTGAACTTATAAACATGTCAAAAACTAGATTTAAAGTGGGTGCGCCATCAAAAGGCGGCAAAACTGCATTTTTTGAAAAACACTTATTTTACACAAAAAATTTATTTTGTTCTTATACCATGTTCTAGAAAATTTGTAAGATGAATAATAATGTTATAAAATTCAAAATTTAGTTAATACTATTCATAATGTCTAGTTCATGACAATATTATAATAATATATCATTGTTTATTAAAACAAGGTATTGCGTACAACACGCGCTATCGAGGAAGGTCGCGATTGCGTGTAATGCAATCCAAGTCAGGGTTGCGTGTTGTGAAAGAATCCTTCATTGTTTCGTGTAACAGAACCCAACCATATTTCATTTATACATTTAATATATATATATATACTCAATTTTGCGTAGAATAACAATTATCAAAATTGTGTGCAACACGCTCCAAGAATAGTGTTGCGTATACTGCAAGCTAATACGGTGTTGCGTATAGCGCAAGGTAATGTTGGTGTAGAATACAACAGAAGACATTAATGAAAATAATATTTTTCATAAAATCTCGGGGTGTTACATTCTACCCCCCTTAAAATGAATTTCTCCCTCAAAATTCATCGGGGTTATAAATGGTTTACTATTTGAAAGTTTCTTTGATAGAAACCCACATCGTAAAAAGGAATACCAAAACTTATATTTAAAAACTAAAGTATAAAACGTAATGGTTACCCAAGTTAACTAATCACTGGGTATCCATATAGGAGAACATAGGTGAAAATATGGACATGGAAGAGAAATCTAACCATCATGTTCTGATGGAGAGTGGTAGAAGACATGGCTATGAAAAAGTCAACAATCACAAAGCTATAAACTTGTGATGATCTAGGGTACCATCTGATTCATCGGATATAAGATCACTAGGACAACATTTTTGGTTTTAAATATCATTTCCCTAAAGTTGAAAATTTTGAATTAGAAGAAATACTTACTTGATTTTTGTACAATCTCACTATTGTTCCTTCTTTGAACAGTTTACACTTCATCTCTTAAAGAAATGAAGTGTTAAAAGATCATATGATAGAATGATGGGTCATTCCATCTGTTTCAAACAAAAGGTTATAAGTAGTTATCAAATATTCATAAGTCCGCCTTTTGTGAGGTCGAACTTATACTTCATATATCATACCTCTTAATAAAATAAAACTAGTTTCTACTAACCAGAGACTTCCTGTAGGCCAGTGGTAGGCGATAAAGGCCAGTCGCACTTCGGTTGTGGGTTTGATTCCCACAGCCTTGTCCGACGCGATGGGTTGTCTCCCGTCCTGCAGGTTGTCCTTTTTCTAAAGCTATATTACTATAACATCCCATCAATAATATCGAAAAACGTTTTTCCTAACTCATTTCCAACATAATCCATTCTAATCTTTAGGCTTATCTAAAATACTTCGGTCCAATCTCATAGTATAAATAAAATGATTACTTAAAATCTCACAGAACAATCATGTGAATGCCATCATTTATCCCCCATATATCATAAGATATATCTTGCTGGTCAAATTACAAACATGTGAATACCTTAATCATGTATTCTCTTGAAGAATGAATACCCATTGAACCTTAGTGAAAACATGAATGTAGTTAAAAGTTAAAACTTTCCACATACCAAAATCCTCAAAATTCTATATACTCAAACCATGATATCACTTAGTCCTTATATCAATCATGAGCTCATGAATACTGTTAAAAATTTCATTTTCTCGTTTTCCCTTCATTATGCGCATATCATCTTATTTCCAAAAATATCTCAATCACTTTGAATACCACATTAGACCAATACATAAATATTCCAATACTCCATGATACAACATTATTTTGGAATCCCATTACATAAACACTTAATCATTCCACCACATCGTTTTCATATTCAACATCGCCAATAGTGATCACATGTGACTTCCCTTTGTCCTTTTACTTAAGCGGTTGCTCATGTCGATCATCATTAACCCTTGGATTAGGGCATTTATTACCATAATGCCCCATTTCCTTGCACTTTAAGCATTGAAGTGTTGGTGGTGCGTTCTCTTCAGTGTTTGCTTTGTTCAAATCATTAGAAACCCTTTTTCCATTACTTCGACACTCAGTTGCTTGATGACCTTTTTTTCCACACTTAAAACATTTTCTAGTCCCTTTAAGACAATCTCCACCATGCTTCTTTCTACAATTTGTGCATAAGGAAACATTCATCTTCTTTTCACCATTATTCTGAGATTTCTCCTTGAACTCCATCTTTCGTTTCTTGTCAAAACCATGAGATGGATATGTAACACCAACTTCCATTTCTAACTTGATAGCACAACGCACAATTTCTTCATAGCTACTTAAGTCTCTTATAGCTAATGCCCTTCTAAGACTTGCTTTTAAGCCACTGAAAAACCGATAAACTTTACTTTCAGGTTGGATGATAATGCCAGATGCATACCTTGAAAGTCTTGTAAAATTTGCTTCGTATATACCAACAGATTCATCATCCTTCTGCTTCAGCTCAAGAAACTCCTTTTCCATCTTTGTTCGAAGAATACGAGGGAAGTACTTACTGAAAAACAAGTTCTTGAACTCATCCCATTCCATGGACTCAATTTCATCTCTTGGCCTCGTATTCTTGATAAGATTCCACCATTGACCAGCTTCACCTTCCAAACGATATACTGCTAAGATGACTTTATCATTCTCAGAACATTGAAGAACTGAAAATATCTTTTCAGTGGTACTGATCCATTGTTCAGCAACAAGTGGATCGGAAGACCCACTGAAAGAAGGTGGATGTTGCCTCATGAAGAACTCAATAGAATATTGTTCCCTTCTCTGCTCATTTGGAAGTCCATAATGATTCATAGCTTGTGTGAGTATAGCAATAAGATTTTGCACTCCATCTCCCATAACATTTGTTTGTTCAGGAGGGCAATCATTGCATTGTCAATTGCATTGATCAACACGGTTCCTTCGGGTTCCAGCCATCGTCTAAAACCCAAAAAGAATAGTGTGAGAGGCAAAAATCTTGCTAGGGAAAACAACATAATAAAGGGGGAGTACCTTCAATATATAACATCTTAGGTTTAATTCTATGATCGTTAGCGTAATTCTAGTACTATAACCTATACGTATACTTAACCTTAGGGACATCCCTAGACATACCTTAGAAATATCTCTAGGGATCTCACTAACATTTTCGCATCCTAGTTTCCAAAGGTTGACTAAACCATTCCTACGATACCAACTGTAGAGACCCGTAGCTTGACGTACATTGACATTACATTACAATTGTGGAATACTTAGTACATAACAAAAACACACACACAAGGATCGTAATAGTTTAGTGTCTTTGAAAACTCGGAATATAATCTTCTAATCCTGGTGAAAGATCTTCAACATATCCAATAAAGATCTTCCTCTTTTTTTATACCTAAAACCTTTCTTTATATCCTGGGGAAAAAGTAAACATAAAAGGGTGATCTCAAATGCTCAGTAAGGGTAAACAAAAGAAATATCAATCACATCGTATACACAAGCATATAACTTTTGGAAATCTTAACCTGCAGAAGAGATCATAATTTCATAACATGGGAGAAATCATGGCAGTGAAATGTAATCACAATAATCATAACTTAAAACATGAAACTTTGTGGCAGACACACATAATCATATAGAATCATTTCTTGTTAGTCAAGACTCATTGCCAAGACTATCTTAGTGGACAAAGTCCCTTTCTGAACCGAGTCACCCTCGTTTCTGTCTTGTTTCACTGAACCGGTATAACCTACCGTTCCAGCCATGTCTATGTCATGAGATATAAAATATTTACCCAATGCATTGGAGGGAGATATAGGTCCCACCCATCTCATAATGATACCATTCTTATGTGTGCCACAAAATCATAAATCATACATCATTTCATAACCCATGTAATACAAATGGGAGTCTTAAACATCATGACATCATAAAACAATTCATATAAGATAAAGGAATTCATAAAAATAATTCCATCACAACATAATAAAATCAATGTAATAATATGGATAAAAACAGAACCCTTTATTATCTTAGATGGAAAATAATTTTTATAAAACACTTGAACTCCATTCTTGAGGAAAATATCCTTTCTGCTTCAAAAACTTTTTTCCTTTCTTAACATGTCATAAAACTTTAAACTAAAAGAAGTTGATTAAAAATAAACTTTAAAACTTGTAAAGGAAGCTTCTTGGAAATAATGTTTCAAAAATCCATTCATGCCGTATAAGTTAAAAAACCATTCTTCTCGTACTTTTGTCAGAAAAGTCAAAAAGTACCTCATACGAAAAACGACAAAATATTCCTTTTATATCTTTTACTAAAATCTCACCGAAGGGTAAAATTGGATTTAAACAATTGTAGGTGGATGTAAATAATATGACATATTGAAGAAACATGGATGTGGATGATAAAATACACCCCAGTAAATACCAAAGTATAAACAATCTCAGATAAAAATGAGACTGTGATATTTCTCTTACCTTAAGTCCGATTTGCTTTGTAAGTGTCCGAACCTCCTGTATAATGATTTAAATAATGTCATTAACTTATTACAGAATCATATTAATTGTTATGATATCATATATGGTTCAATTATGACTTTATATTACCCGTTCTTTTGTAAATTCCATGTTAAAGAAGCGTTTTGGGTAAAATCGTTTCATTTATCATAGGTGTTTGGACTTGTTTTTCTTGACATTATTATTACTTATATCATGATTTACTTACTTCCAGAATATAAAAAATTATTTATATATCATATATATTCAGTATATATATATAATAGATAGATAAATGAAATGAAACACACCGTTCATGGAGACGGTAGTCCGTACGTACGCATGAACGCTGTTTTCCTTTCCTTATTATCTTGAATTGAAGTAAGTAGATGACATACATATATACATAAATCCAGTAGCTTTATAATGTCATATATTTCATTATTATTTCTTATATATACTTTATAATCATTCTTAAATGGTTAACATGGAGAATGAATCTCATCGCGTCGTGGAGACGGTAGTCCGTACGTACGCACGAGCGATGACATCGTTCTCATGTTCGTGAACTTGTGTTGAAGTGTATGTATACTGTTTAAGTATCAATATTACATTATAATAATCATATATAGTTATTTTTTACACCATTTTACCCATCCAATTAAGGTGGTGGTGGAAAATAGATTTCACCACGGCGTGGAGACGGTATTCCGTACGTACGCACGCGCGGTGATTTAGTTTTCCATAGGATGGATAGATGGTGAAATAGGACTTTTTCATACATATAATGACATATCAGTATATGAGTGATACTGATGTTATTACTTCATAATGAAACAACCTAAGAAGAAGAAGTGGAAGAAGAAATAAAGGTGAAAGAATCGGTAACGGAAATTACATCTTCTTTGAAGCGCCTCTTTGAGACCTCCTCTTAGGGCACTAAAATTGGTGTTTGAGGAATACGAGAACCTCTAGGATGTTTCTAGGGAAGTGGAGAAAAGAATTTAGCAGGGTTTGGCCGATCTTGAAGGCTCAAAGTTGTGTGAGGAAAAGAGGGAGGAGGTTCCCTTTTATAAGAGAAGAGAGGGGTACCTTTGAAATAACTAAAAATATTATTTTATTATAAAGTAAAGTTCGGTTTTAAATAGATCCAAATAGATTTCTTTCGAGGATAAGGTGGGGATGGGTCGAAATACTCTCATCCAATAGGGTTTAGACATGTTTAGGTTATTATTTTACCCTTATCAATTATATTTAACTCTAAGTTAAATAATTTAACTTTTACCGTGTCATTTTGTTTTCTTACACTATATGGTTAATAAACTTACTATATCAAGACAAAAGAACCCCAAATTGTTTATTATTAATATATATAATCTTATCTAAGTCATGTGGCCGAAACTTAGATTTTTAGGAATAAAATAACAATTAATAATATAATATTTGTTTTAATAACTATTTTATGTCAATTTTGTCACTATTTGGTATATGATTTTTATGAAATTCATAATAGAATGATAAATTCGAACCAAGTTACCTAAATCAACAATAACATGTCATATTAACCTATAAAATTAGTGTAAGTCGTTAAAAGTATCAAATTACATTTATTTGGGCACTTATAACATCAATTATGTCAATATTTCATTAATAAGACAATTACTGCATCATCTATGTGTCATAATAAATGATAATTATTTAATCCCTTAAAATTCTAAATAAATTCTTATGATGTCGATAATTGTATTAGCTTTCTGGAGCCTATTTATGTTCTATGTTTCATGAAGTTTATCACTAGATTAAAATTATTATACTTTTAAGATTTAAGAAAGTGACATGTTGTCACATTCTTTGGTTTTAATAATAATTAAATTATTTTCACTGAAAAAATTTAATTAAATGAATATAATCCGACCCTAAGGTGATATGGGTCGACTTTTAGTCATCCAATAGGATTTTTACATTTTTTAGGGTAATATTTAAAATATTATATTTACCCTTAAGTACCCGATTTACCTTTAACTATGGTAAATAAAATTTACCGTAGTTACTATTCATAATTCCCAAAAATAAAAAGTAGCCTATTAACATAATTTGGACCCAATGATTCCAAATATGAAATCCATTTTTTAAAATTCAATACACATAAGTTGCAGAAATTAAATTAAAATTAATCCCGTTGTCGAATAAAAACGGGATTTTGTTTAAAACATTGCAAAAGATTGAATTGATTTAACCTACGAATACAAGGTAAAATCAATGATAATGACATAAATTATATTAAATGGTAATAATATATTCTATTTATACTTTAAAACCATTAAATATTATAATTTAACCACATAAGATATTACGATGAAAAAAGTTGTTTTTAATTAAAATATAGCTTGTTTTTACTATTCATTAAAATGTGAAAGTTACCAGAATAATATGAAAATATTATCCAAAGTAAATTTTTATTTCTTGATTCCAAAGAAGAATTTTATTTTATCAAATTGATCTTATAAATATGTCAAAAACTACATTTAATGTGGGTGCGCCATCAAAAGGCGGCAAAACTGCATTTTTTGAAAAATACTTAATTACCAGAAAAATTTATTTTGTTCTTATACCATGTTCTAGAAAATGTGTAAGATGAATAATAATGTTATAAAATTCAAAATTTAGTTAATAGTATTCATAATTGCTAGTTCATGACAATATTGTAATAATATATCATTGTTTATTAAAACCTGTTATTGCGTACAACACACGCTATCGAGGAAGGTCGCGATTGCGTGTAATGCAAGCCAAGTCAGGGTTGCGTGTTGTGAAAGAATCTTTCGTTGTTTTGTGTAACAGAATCCAACCATATTTCATTTATACATTTGATATATATATATATATATATATATACTCAATGTTGTGTAGAATAACTATTATCAAAATTGTGTGTAACATGGTCCAAGAATAGTGTTGCATATACTGCAAGCTAATACGGTGTTTCGTATAGCGCAAGGTAATGTTGGTGTAGAATAAAATACATGAAAATAATGAAAATAATATTTTTCATAAAATCTCGGGGTGTTACACATTCATACCATATGTGGTACGTATAAAGGATAATGTTAATGATATTATATATGATACGATACTATAATTATAATACTACTACGTATCATTATGTTTTAATTCCATTAAATATGATATATAAATGGAAGTAGCTTTCATACGTGCGTACGACTTACCGTCTCCAGGAACGGTGTATTTATTTTCTTAAATTTAAATGTTATGTACTATTATAAATACATCTATATTCTAGATATATAAGATATATATGATATCCAATTCATTAATATCATTTTGGATATAATAAACCTTTGACAACACGGACAACATGTAAATATAAGGTGTTCATTTTTTACTCAAGTACCAAATATCGACAAAACAGACATTATCAACTTAAATGGTTACATAGTGATTGTAACATAGTAATAAGTGATATAAAAGGAATAATAAACTTGAAAAATGTTCTTAATCTAGTAGAAATTAACTTTAGTTTATTATTCAAGAGATTAAAGAATGATCGAGTCAAGTCGGACACGAGGTAAGGGACTTTGTCTCAATATCCTTTCATTGAGGCATATTTTGTTTTAATACGCGACTTTCTTTTATAATCTGTATAAACACCATTGAATTTACAAAGGGAATTATTTTCTACGAAGCTTTTTACTAAATGAAAAAAAGGAATTTTTCTTTTAACATAAGCGGTGACAATGACCTTTTGTGCTACCGTGGGTATTATTTGATCTTTGGCATCCTCAACAAGTCATAATGTTTTTAAAAGAAAATAAATACCATATACTCTTTTATATATTTTGGTATTGAAAATGGTTTTGATAATTGACTTTTTATGTCAATATATTTAATTGATATATTTTTATTGAAATTTGAAAATGTTTTCTTTCCTTTAAATTTGTTTTATGTATTATTATTTTATAATTGTACTTGGACATTTGACTGGTGGTTACATGATAAACCAAAAGTCGGGTGGTTCCACGAATACCAATATGGGTGGTTACATTATAACCTCCAATTCATTGTGTATGTAAGTTGGCTACATGGATATTCCATTTGGTTATATCTGTGGATGTTGACTGTATGGTTGTTCCATTTATGTATGTTTATATCCCCTATTACCATTATATGTCATGTGTTATTTATATGGGATTTATGGTAATATTTTGGTTACAAAAGGTTAAGTAATGATCTTTTATTCAGTGAAGAGTATTTACTACTTCATAAAGGTGAAAAGTGTAACTTATGTTAAAGTATTCATGGTTTACTTATTGTTTTAAAAAACTAACAGTATTCTTTCTTTGTGTATCCCTTATATCGATTTTTATGCTCATCCCATGTATTTGAAATTTTTTTTACAGGACATAATGTGGATTAGGGTCAAGGATGAGATCATGTAAAATTCATGATATCTTCAACATGGAACTAGACATGACTCTTTTTTTCAAGAGTATTTATTTTATGAAAAAAATGGATACTGTGTAGAATTTTCTACTTTATAATCTTTTGAGATGTATTAGTTATGTCCTAATTCTCTAAAACTCTAAACCTGAAAATATCTTCAATGAGAATAATTAACATAATTCAATATTAAGTATGTTTTAAGGTTGGGTCCTTATAATGGGACCCCTATTTTATTATACATTTTAATTGGAACTAAAATGTGTGTTCCATTTTTCTTTTCAAAGGATACATGAAATAGTTCTCTTTTGGAAAATAAAAGCCAAGTGTGAGCAAAAAATGACCACTTCACACAATGAAGACATTTATGGGGTTATCATTTTCCACATGACTGTTAACATACTAAGGTATGGTATTCCTCAAAAATTATTCCCTATCCAATTACCTAGTGATGAGAACCTCCCCCTCGAAGTACACCATGTATTTCACCTATTGTTGATGAAAATGGGTTTCAAAATCATAAAATTATTTTTATGTTTATTATGTGAAAATTTTGGCCTCATAAAAAACATGTTACAATGGAAATATATAATTAAGGGTGTAAATAATTTTTTATTTTTTATTTCACTAATCGTGGTTCCAAACATACATCCATATCAAAAAATTTGGTTATTTCAAGGTGGACTATTATGATGGAGTTTTTTTGATGTCCATGAATGTGTCGAGACCTATACACCCATGACCAGTCACTTAGTTCAAGTTCACCAAAGAAAATCATTTTAACCATGTAAATTTTCATAATCCTAGTGTGAACAATAAGGATGTAACACCCCAAATCCAATCATAGGGTCAAAATCGGAGGTTCACATGTCCTTATACACACCTCCCTGTATAGAAGAGGATACTGAAAATATGTGTGGGTATGAGTCCATTTGTTGGGAGAATATAACGTCAATATCATGTCATAGTATTAATAAAAAATAATTAACAATTTTATAAATAACTACAGTAGACATATTAAAACAAATTAATGGAACACATTTTATAGGAAGATAAGTGACCCCCAAAGTGGAAAACCATTTTGGTGTATTAAACAGTACATAAATAAAAAAAATAAACATGGGTCCCCCTGAATCCTTCCAGGCCTACCTTTAACTATGTATTCCTATATTTATCAATCCAAAATAGGGAAATTTACCATTATTGGAACCCTTGTGAAATATACAAGCACAATGAAATGCCTGAATATTGTGTGAGTACAATACTTGGTAGGACACCACCAATTCACCCTTGACATTTAATTTTCAAGTATAACAAGCATATTACATAATAATAAAAAATTTCTAAATAGGAATAACAATATAATCCAATAATTGAGTGGTTATAAACTAACCAATCCTCCATAACCCCCATGTTGTACTTATTTCGACTCTATACTGGATGAATAATCGTAACTTGTGTCAAGAGTAACCAAGCTTATCATGAGGCCAGTGAAACTATCACTAGAAGAACTCATGGAATCATGTGTATAAGATGGTTTGAAATTTCATAGGTATCAATTATGATATATTTCTTGGAATCTATGAATTTATTTATACTTTTAATAACATGAGGCCTCAAGAAATATGATACTTTGAATGCAGGAATTGAGTGCATCTTTGAGATGGATCCATGGGATTATTGTATCTTCTCTATCTACTCAGGTCCATGATCTCTATAATCATAAGAATAGAACATTCCCCGTGTTATGTATTTCAATATCACAATGGAACACCTTTTTGATGTACCATGATAATACCACTAAGACAAGGTAATATACATACAAGGTAGATCGTACAATGGCATGCATATTATCATGAGAAATAATGTCGCCATTCACAACATAATGTTATCACATTGAATCTTGGAAACAATCTACTCATGTATTACTCATGGAATAAATATCACAACACTTAATATATGATATTAAAAGACAACCACATGTGAACACATAAAATAATGATCATCAATTACGAAACAAAATAATAATAATCATGGAATCTTATGTAAATGAGATCCAAAAAGGTAAGAAACTTCCAACCTCATGGTCATCAATGTCAATGTAATGGTTGAACCATCATGTGTTGTTCAAAATCTATAATGAAAACCACAATCGCCAAGAGTATCTTATCATGGGCCTGATTATTATATCTACATATACTTCAATTCTATCAACTCATCATAGTCTACAAGAACCAAAACAAGTTATTTTATTACAAGTAGAAATAAAATATTACATTTGATGAAAAATTCTCTCTTATAGATAATCTCTTAATTATTATTTTATGCCAACACATGTTCTATTAGTTTTATCCTCATGAATAATTAAAAAATCCAATGTTATACTATTATTCTCTCTCTGTATTAGTCTAAGACCAGGTTTGGTTAATCCCTACAATTATTCAATGATAAAGCAATATAATTATAATTGATAATATACATAATTATCATACAATAATTTCATATCTTTTCCATAAGATAATCCTTATATAATTTTCCTCTAATAATTTGTATAATTAATTTTTGTTAATTTTCATTATAAATTACCCTACAATAATTCAATAATTATATTTTAATAGATTAATAGATTATCCTTCAATAAAATGAAAAAATAATAATTTGAAAATTCGTTGAAATTAAATTTGAAAACTATTTTCATTTATCTTTGATTATTTCAAACAAATTTATTTTGATAATTCAATAAAATTATTAGTTTTAAAATATTCATTATTTTAATTTGATAATATTTTTAAAATTATGCTTTGATAGTTTTCTAGAATCATCCCATTATGAGTTTTATAAAATAAGATTTATTATATCTAGGGTCTCTATTATCTTATTTTTTTAACAATCATTTTTTCAGAATTTTGAAATAATGAATAGATTAATAAAAAATAAAAAAAGATAAAAAACACGGTAAACCAACCATGTAAATAGTGCACCCATAGGATGAGGATAATTGGACGCACCTAGTGGAAAATTAAAACTCATCAATGAAGCTTTGTCAATCTGATGATATAGTGTTTTAGAATTTTCCAAACTCAATTGAATAGACCAACATCGAAAATCGAGTTCCTTAGAAATTTAAAACCTCACACATGTAATTATTTTCACATTAAAAAACACCAAATTAAATATATAGATTCAATTTGGGTTTCAAATAAAATTTTCTAAAGAAGGGTTTTAATTGATCCCGTTATAGAGATACAAAAATATTATAGTCAGAATGGTTGAAATTAAGGATTTTGTGAAGAATTATAATGATCCAAATTAGTGGGAAGTGTCATACGTCGTGGGAGTAGGAAGAATAATGGGAAAAATTAAATAAATAATAATGATATAAGAAAAATTGTAATAAAAATTACCCTTAAATGTGTTTCAGTTAAACACTAGACTTGCACAAATGGTATGTTTCACCTGGGGTAAAACCCACATTCCAGACCCAATGGAGGTCTTTCAATTTCTATTACATACACAGATTTAGAGATATTCTATTATTTAGGAAACAATTATATTAAAAACATTAAATAAATTACCTTTATGTGTGATATATCTAAAAATATGATGTAGACAATGGTTATATCATGCTAAGGGTAAAAACCATGTAATAAATTTAATGGAAGTCTATAGTTTCCCATCTCAGACGCTATTCATGAGATATTACATTATTTAATAAGAAATATATGTCTGTGATAATATATATTTACTTTTTTTAATATATCAATACTAAGGCTCAATGAGCCATATTATATCACTATAAATCAGTGCCTAACTCCAAAAATAATCTATAGAATCTTCAATTGTGTTAATAGATTATTTACCCTGATGTGAAGTCACTTAAAAGTAAATCATTTATAAGATTATTTTTGTTGAGAATTAACATTTTTAATTGTAAAAACTCAAAAATTATTATAAAAAAATATTTTCTTATCAATAAAAATTTAGGATGTTATAATTAAACCTTTTTATTGACTTCTCTTCCCTAAAATGTAACTCTAGTTATCTTTTTTGAACAAATCAAGCCACTACGCACAATCATCAGACCCATACTCCCATTCCTCCTTATATAGCCATTCATGATACCTGTGATTATGGTAAAATGGTACTATCTTCCATCATATAACACTCTCGACCTGATCCATAGTTAATACTACACACACTTAAAAAGATTCATCAGGATCCAACTAGACATCCTCATAGTTGATGTAATGTGTATGATCGACCATATACCTCCATAGTTGTTGAACATGAAACATTTCATCCATAATTTAGTAGTGAGAAGGAATATAGAAATGATATTCTACTATCCTAATCCATTCGGTGATCATGAAGGGTCCCACAAAATATTTTTCAAGATTTTCTTGATTCATCATACATCGGTGGCCTAACCTATAAGCCACTCATAGAAAAACATGATTACACGCATCAAAGTCCAATGGTATCCTTGTTCCCCCATTATAAGATATCTACCTTATCTGAGTGGTGATAAACCTCTTCTAAATAAATTAAACTCTCCAAGAGGTATCTTAAACCAAAAAGATCTACAGAAATACTACCCCATGGTCCTAATTCCCACAAAGTGGTTAACGACATTATATTTAATAAAGAGACTCATAAGGTTCCATCTTAATTTAATCCTTGTAACTGATGTTGTATGAAAAATAAAGCAAGCATATATGATCATACCATGAAACACAAAATTATAGGGAATAAGACATAATAATATCCATCAAAATATTTCTCTTCCTCCTTGACAGTTCATTTTTCTAAGGATGGTCCATTATGCTCAATCTCAACTGTGTACCTGGGTACTTTTGAAATATCTTCGAAAATAGCAACGTGAAGCATGGATCTCTATCATAAAATATCTCATGGGAAATTTTATGTAAGCGTATGATCTCATAGACATGGATCATTCCTAGATCCTCCATTGAGTAAGTCTCTTCGATCAGTAAAAAGTGAAAAGACTTTGTATTCAGATAGAAAATCACCTAGACCATGTAACAACTCTTTAATATCCTTGGAAACATTGTCAAAAATTCCATCAGGATTTCCTCTCACTTTGACATGGATACAAGTGGCTAGAGAAATCCACCATGTTGATGGCTCTCGTCCTTCACCCTCTGATAGGTTTGTCATTAAGAGATATAACTGACAATACCTCTCTTAATCCTCAGTCACTTGAACTAACACCCAAATTCATGGTATAACATCATTTCACCAAGATGTACTTACCATATTAGGGAATTACAATCCCTCGTCATCTCATATCTAATGGGAGAATTGAATAGTACTCTCCCATGAATCATGAACATGTAGTTACTGGACAAAGTCCACTTGGGTATCTGGTAAAACCTAGTCAGTTATTCCCTCTTCAAAGAACCACAGGAATACAACTCCTATCTAGTCATCAATGAGTCCATAAGAGAAAATTTGATCAATAAAGGGTGACATGAAATATATCTTTGATCCTCTAAATCATCCATTATAAAATAATCCAATAATATCATCAATCAACACATCCTTAATAAAGGATTATCACTAATCTAATGTTTAACCTATGTCATTCAGCTTAAATCATCCCTAATGATATTACCTATAGTAGGAACATATATAATCTTAATGTAAAATTTTTATTGATACTAAATCCAACGCATCTATCTCAGGTTCATGCCGCTCTGTGTGAAGATATATTGAAGGTTCTTATGGTCCATGTAACCAATAAATCTCTCACTGAAGAGATACTGTCACTATCATTTTAGGGCACAGACTATATAAAAATGCTCTAGATCATGTGTATGGTATTTCTTCTCATGGGGTCATATCTGATGAGACCCATAAGCTACTACCTTCTCTCTCTGCACGATTACCCATCCTTGACCAATGTTTGATGCATCACTGTACATTGTATAACAAATTTGATCCTCAAGAAATGCTAGTGTAACACCTCAGGTAAATAAAGAATATGACATTTTTATATTTATCCATATTTGTGAATAAAATATTAATATTACTTTAAAGGGGACGCTATGCTCAATGGCGTACCCAATACGCAACAATGAGTTTCTTGGGAATCTTACATTGCACTCTAATAATAAAGTAATATTATTTTAAATGGTAGTTAATGCCTAGACGTTGTAATGGAAGGAATGAATAGAACTAACTACAAAATTATTATATATGTTTGTCAAATATTTTTACTTTTTACAATAAACATTAGAGGATTAAAAATGTGAATGAATTCAATTTTTAAGCGTAAGCATTCTAATTTTCTTTAGAAGGTCGATTAACCACCGTTTGATGGCAAACCTCTTTTAATTCCACTTTTTGACAATTTTATGTTTTATATTTGACAAAATAAAATTCTTCTTTATAATAGAGAAATCAAAATTTACTTTGTGTAATTTTTTGGTATCTTTCCGATAAAGTTCATTTTTTAATGAATAGTGAAAATGTTGTATTTTAATTCAAAACCTCTTTTTAATCTAATTTATTTATATGATTAGATTATATTTTGAGTTGTTTTTAAAGTAAAATTATAAAATATATTTACCATTTAATCCAATATTGGTCATTGGAATTAATTTCACTTTGAAATTGGACTTAAACTAGTGTCAATCTTTTAATAGATATTGTTTCATAAAAACACGCTATTTGTTTTGACAGTGGGAATTAATTAATAAATTAATTAATGGAACTTATATGTTTTGAATTTTGTAAAATAGACATCATTTTTGAGTTCGGAATATCAAATATTGCTTAGGGTGAGTTTTTGGTATTTTTCTGAAAAACTTCAATTTTTGAGGAATAGTGAAACCACTAAGTGGTAGTTAAAGAAACTGATTTTTCGTTTAAATGAAACTTTTCCACCTCTGTGTTTTGAATTTCAAAAATCTGACATACATGGTTGTCATTATGAAGTAAAATGTGGTTCAATGAGATTGAAATAATTTTTTGGTGAATAGTAACTTTTATGTTCTTAATGGCGATTATAGGTAATTAGTGTAATTTAAGGTAAAAATAATGTTTTAATAATGTTAAATGACCTAGACACATTTCCTAACCTCATTGGATGTGTCATGGTCGACCAAGACAATCCATGGGTCAACTTGGGGACCCCATGGAGCCACTTTGGCTGGAAAATGACATAAATAACTTTTTATTTAAAGTTAAAATAAAAATGTCACAAGCATGAGATGTTTCACTAAAACAGTTTTTAAATTGGGTTATACAGGTCAGGTTTTTGACTATAAAAATTCATTGGAAATCTAAAACGAGTTACTAAATCATGATATTTTTTTTATAATTTTTAGACATTAAATAAATAAAATTATTTATGACATCATAATGATGCAGTGATTAACTCATTAATAAAGGATTTAAATAAAATGAAAAGATAATGTAAAATCTATGACTTAAACATGTCCAAAACCTATTGGATTGGTGTATTTATAAACCTTATCACCTTATCCTCTAATTATATCAAAGTGGGACCTTTTATATCCGAAACTCATTTTCAAATAAAGTAACATTTCTTTACTTTCCAAGAGTGCCCCTCCTCTCCTCTTATAAAAGGCCCCTACCTCTACCTCCTTACCCACACTTCCAAAGCCTTTGGCTCGGTCAACCCCTTCCCATTTTGTCTATCCAAATCCCTCTATTACTCCTAGAAACCTCAATTTTGGAATAAGTATTCCCAAGGAAGCCTTTTAGCTGAAATCAAAAAGAGTTACCCGATTTTAAGGTAATGTCTTCACTTGTGTTCTTTTATTTTATTTTGCTTATCCAACCCCCTAAACTCTTTTTATTCATTTCTTTTTTAACAACTCCAGTATCTTCAATATACTTTAATGTTGTTATAAGATTCATTCTAGCTACACTTACACACACCTACATCAAATGGTTAAAGAACATACTGTTTCATTGGATGGCGAATTTCTGCCTCACGAAATGATGATTGTTCAACACTCATATAAAACCTTAAAAGGTGTCCATTAAGATGTCACTATATTTATATATGATATATAATATGTTTATGTTTCTATCTTTTTCTTTTGTGGCATACATTTATTGTTTCCATTGCGGGTAAACACGATAATTTCATTTTAGGAAGTGTGGACTACCACCCCCTCAAAGTGATTTGATTCGTTAATGCCATATGTGGGATGTATAATTGATGGATTTAAAGTTTCTATATATTATGTATTTTACATATAAATTATGAATATAATTCTAGATTTAAAATATACATACCTCTCATTTGGTTTTAATCCATTAATATGTCATAGAAATGAAAGTAGTGTTTATGTGTACGTACGGCTTAACGTCTCCATGAACAGTGCATTTCATTTCTTACCTCTAAATGATTATGTAATATTATAAATACATTTATATTCTGGATATATATCATATATATGATATCCAAATCATGAATATCATTCTGGATATAATAAACCTTTGACCACAGGAACAACATGTAATTGTAAGAAGTCCACTTTCGACATAAGAACCAAATATCGACAAAACAAACATTATTAACTTAAATGATTACACAATGTTTATAACATGGAAATAAGTGATATAAAAGGAATTATGAATGTAAAAACGGTTCTTAATAAAGTGTAAATTAACTCATGTATATTATTCAGGACGTTAAAGAACGATCGAGTCAAGTCGGACCCGAGGTAAGGGATCCTACTCCTCTCTTTCTTTTTAAGTACACTCTTTTATGTCATTCCTTTTAAGCTCATCTTTCTTGTGATTGGGATGTTCTTTTATATTAATATTACTATAATTTTTATTTTCATATGATAAGAGACCCTATTCTCTCTCATCAATTCATTTTGGACGTTTTGAGTGGCGCTGTTAGGCTGCCGAATTTTCGTAAGAGATGTAACCTCTATATTTCTTTTTAAGTACTCTAATTTATGTCACTTCGTTTAAGCTCCTCTTTGTTATGATGAGGTATGTTCTTCTATGTTACTCTTTATGTACATTTTATTTTAATATGATGAGAGACCCTATTTTATCTCATCAATCCATTTTTGGATGTTTTAAGTGGCACTGTTAGGCTGCCGAGTTTTCGTAAGGGATTGTTCATCTCACTTTTATTCCTGTGAGATTTATGCTACATTTTCCACAATATCCTTTTAGTGGTGTATGTAATTCCCATTATTTTACTCATTGTTTAATATACTTTCATTTATGAGTATTTACATCAATGTTGTATTGTCCTTCTTTCACCGGGTGTATGTTTCGAAAGAGACCCATGTCGGTAAGGGAACCTTTCACCCTCCTATTTTTAAAAGACTTATTTTGTTATGTCTTTTAATTCACATAATATTATGTTGGGATATGATCTTATATATCCTTAGTGATTTAAATTTTATTTCTAAGTGATGAGATACCCTTTTTATCTCTCATAAACTCATTTTCTGACGTCGTTAGGCTGTCAAATTTTTGCAAGGGAACTTCTTAACCCAATTTTGATTATTTGGGATAAGCTTGTACTCCATGAATATGTCGTTCTATGAATATGTGTGAATAATCTATGATTGTTTTACACTTAATATCCACTTATATTTTGTGTATTAGTTTTTCACACATAAATATGTAAATGATTTACCCTTAATCCAAGGATACCGTCTTTGTATGGGACTTCGTATCAATCTCCTTTCATTGAGGCATATATTGTTTTATACACAACCTTATTTTATATGGTGTATAAACCCCTTTGACTTTTACATTTATCCAAAAGGAATCTTTTTTATTCAAATCATTTTACTAAATGACAAAAGGGACTGTTTTTGTCGTATGTATGCGGTGACAACGACTTCTCCGCCGTCGTGACCATTATTTGAGTTCTGGCTTCCTCTACAAGCCATACCTTTTTTTAAAAGAAAAATAAATACCATGTTTTACTTTTCATTTATTTTGGTATTGAAAATGGTTTTCATAATGTTTTTATATCAATGTGTTGTATTGATATCCTGTGATTGAAAAGTGGAAATGTTATGTTTCCTTTATGAATGTTTTATGTGATACGATTATGTTATGGTTCTTGGGAATTATTATGAAGACAGGTGGTTCTGTGATAAACTAAGGGCGGGTGAGCCCGATATAGCTCACCAATGCATTGGGTAACGCGAAGGGGTTAAACGTTAAGGTTTCTCCGAAGATATTTAGGGAATATACTGTGATGGGTATTCCAAACGTAACTAAGAGGGTTACTCCCTACATAAGAATGTTATGAATGCCTCAAGTTACCTTTATGTATTATGATTTCTATGATTTATTCATGATTTGATGAGGTATGTCAATGTGCCTTTGTTTTATGGGTAAAGTATGATTTCATTCTTATGTATATATGAACTCATGTTTCCCTTCCATATTTTTTTAACCCTTACTGATCTTTTTATGCTCATCCCAAGTTTTTTGAAATGTTTTTCACAGGAAAAGGGAAAGGTACATGATATTCTGATAGTGTCAAGGATGTGTCAAGAAAGAATCCATATTTTATTTTAAATATGTTTCCGTTGATGGGAAAAATGAATACTATCTTTTATGTAACCACTTTGCTTAAATGTGGAATGTAATACATGTTTTATGATCTAATTATCTAAAACTCTATACTTGAATAGATCCTCAAGGTGTATTCTTGAAATATCTCAAGATTAAGTAAGGTTTAAGGCTGGGGCCTTATAATTGGTATCCAAGGTCGGTTTAGAAAACATTAGAGGTTAGGGTATTCTCTAAGCATATGTGACATTACCATAATGGTTAGTATTTTAGAAAGAGTCCTAGTTTCAGATAAAGTGAATGAGTATGTATATCTTAGTGTTTACCTTCCTCATTAGTACATGATGGTTTTGTTGACATACTCACACTGACATTTCTGTTTCTAGGGAATGGATGGATCTAGCAGGCACCAAAGAGACAACAGGTTTGAAGGAAACTGTGGTGGTTCTCAGATTAAGATACTAGTTAAAATGGGGGATTCAATGAGGAAACTCGTGGTTATTCTAAACCAACTATCAAGGAGTCATGATCAACCACTTGAACCTTGGTATGATCTGTAATGCATCATGTACGATATGACCAATCGGTGTGGATGTTCAGATAATAATTATAAAGGTAACCATTAGTGTTTATATGATCCTTACATTTGAGGTAATTATGGGTTATTATATATTATGATGGAAAATGAAAGGCATGAGATAAACATGAGGTTAAAATATGTTATGATAATTTTTGAAGATTCTATCTCATTTTGGGGAATGTTTTAAGAATTATATAATTTGGAAAAAGGACAACACGCAGACCGTGTGACAACCCGTCGCGTCGGACAAAGCTGCGGGAATTGAACCCACAACCAAAGTGCGACTGGTATTTATCGCCTACCACAGGACTACGTGATGTCCCTGGTTAGTTTGACTAATTCTTTTTAGTTAGATGATTTTAGGAATCAAGAGTAAGTTTATTTTGGGTTATCTATTGAAATGATTAACCTTTCATCGAGGATATGTGATTAGGTTAATTACTTTTCAATATGAGAATTTAAGAGCAACAGATGTTATTTGGAGGTAAAAGTTAATTTGTACCTTGGAAGACTATGTGACTAAATCCTTCAAATATTTGGGTTTCAATATTAGTTTGGTTTACTTTGAATAATTTTATGGACAAATTGTTTATCGAATGGCCCTCATTGATCTTTGGGATTTGTTGGACAAATTTTGGAGATTAAGAATAGATTTTCTTTTTATAATGGGTTATCCTTTTCTGGATTATCTGATCTTGTACTAACCATTTTGGTTTTGGTTTTGCTTAATGTCTAAAGACATGGGAAGTATATATCTCTCTTTCGTGGATTAGGTGATTCTCTAGATGTTGATTATTGTGAATAAGTCTTCCTAAATACTCGTCTTTTGGAGAAAAGATGAGTTTGTGTAAGAAATATAATAAAAGTTGAAAGTAAACATGATAAGTAATTATGTTTCCTTATGAATAAATTCCTCAATAAAAATTAACTTAAAACAAAAATGTTTTCTATTAACTTTTCCTACTGGGGAATCGAATACCGTTTAACCCATCATAAGTTTGTGATTTTCTTATGGTTAACTTCTCCTAAACATGTTTTCTATCACTCTCCATCAGAACATGACCCTTTGTTTTTTCCTCCATGTCCATATTTTCATACTTGGAATCATAGTATGGGTTAACTCGGGTGACCTTTGTACTTCTCTTTATTTATTTTAAAGTGATTGTTTTACAGACTCTTGTTCCGATGTGGGACTTTCAAGGATGTTTCTGAGCCCAATTTTAAAATTACGAGGATGCAATTCCCAAAAGGGGGGAGGGATTTCACACCCCAGGTAAATAAATAATATGACAGTTTTATATTTATCCATATTTGTGAATAAAATATTAATATTACTTTAAAGGGGACGCTATGCTCGATGGCGTACCCAATACGCAACAACGAGTTTCTTGGAAATCTTACGTTGAACTCTAATAATAATATAATATTATTTTAAATGGTAGTTAACGCCTAGCCGTTGTAATGGCGGGAATGAACAGAACTAACTAAAAAATTATTATATATGTTTGCCAAATATTTTTAATTTTTAAAATAAATTTTAGAGGATTGAAAATGTGAATGAATTCAATTTTTAAGCGCAAACATTCTAATGTTCTTTAGAAGGTCGATTAACCGCCTTTTGATGGCGAACCTCTTTTAAATCCACTTTTTGACAATTTAATGTTTTATATTTTACAAAATAAAATTCTTCTTCAGAATAGAGGCATCAAAATTTACTTTGTGTAAATTTTTGGAATCTTTCCGATAAAGTTCATTCTTTAATAAATAGTGAAAATGTTGTATTTTAATTCGAAACTACTTTTTAATCTAAATTATTTATATGATTATATTATCTTTTGAATTGTTTTTAAAGTAAAATTATAATTTATTTTTACCATTTAATCTAATACTGGTCATTGTAATTAATTTCACTTTAAAATTCGACTTAAAATAGTGTCAATCTTTTAATAGATATTGTTTCATAAAAACAAGCTATTTGTTTTGACAGCAGGAATTAATTATTAAATTAATTAATACAACTTATATGTTTTTAATTTTGTAAAATAGACATCATTCTTGAGTTTGGAATATCAAATATAGCTTAGGGTGACTTTTTGGAATTTTTCTGAAAAACTTCAATTTTTGATGAATAGTGAAACCACTAAGTGGTAGTTAAAGAAACTGATTTTTCGTTTAAATTAATCTTTTACACCTTTGTGTTTTGAATTTCAATAATCCGACACACATGGTTGTCATTACGAAGTAAAATGTGGTTCAATGGGATTAAAATAATTTTTTTTGTGAATAATAACTTTTGTGTTCTTAATCGCGATTAGAGGTAATTAGTGTAATTTAAGGTAAAAATAATTTTTTAATAATGTGAAATGACCTAGCCACATGTTCTAACCTCATTGGATGTGTCATTGCCGACAAATAAAATCCATGGGTCAACTTGGGGACCCCATGGATCCACTTTGGTTTGAAAATGACATAAATAACTTTTTATTTAAAGTTAAAATAAAAATCTCCCAAGCATGAGATGTTTCACTAAGACAATTTTAAATGGGGTTATAAAAGTCATATTTTTTACTATAAATAGTAATTGGAAATATAAAAAGATTTCCTACATCATTATATTTGTTTTATAATTTTTATACATTAAATAAATAAAATTATTTATGACATCATAATGATGCACCGATTAACTCATTAATAAAGGATTTAAATCAAATGAAAAGATAATGTAAAATATATGAACTATACATGTCCAAAACCTATTGGATTGGTGGATTTCAAAACCTTATCACCTTATCCTCAAATTATATCAATGTGGGACCTTTTAAATCCTAAACTCATTTTCAAATAAAGTAACATTTCTTTACTTTCCAAGAGTGCCCCTCCTCTCCTCTTATAAAAGGCCCCCACCTCTACCTCCTTACCCACACTTACAAAGCCTTGGGCTCGGCAAACCCCTACCCATTTTTTCTCTCCACATACCTCTCTTACTCCTAGAAACCTCACTTTGGGCATAAGTCTTCCCAAAGAAGCCTTTTAGCTCAAATCAAAAAGAGTTACCCGATTTTAAGGTAATGTCTTCACTTGTGTTCTTTTGTTTTATTTTTCTTCTCCAACACCCTAAAATATTTTTATTAATTTATTTTTTAACAACTGCAGTATCTTAAATATACTGGGATGTTTTTATAAGAAGCATTTGAGCTACACTTACACACACCTACATCAAATGGTTAAAGAACATACTGTTTCTGTGGATGGCGATTTTCTGTCTCATGAAACGATGATTGTTGAACACTCATATAACACCTTAAATGGTGGCCATTAAGATGTAACTTTATTTATATATGATATACAATATGTTTATTTTTCTGTATTATTCTTTTGTGGAATACCTTTATGGTTTCCATTGTTGGTAAACACAATAATTTCATTTTAGGAAGTGCAGACTACCACCCCCTCAAAGTGATTTGATTCATTAATGCCATATATGGGATGTATAAATGATGGATTTAAAGTTACTATATATGATGTATGTTACATATAAATGATGAATATAATTCTGGAATTAAAATATACATACCTCTCATTTGGTTTTAATTCCATTAATATTTTATAAAAATGAAAGTAGCGTTCATGCGTACGTACGGCTTACTGTCTCCATGAATGGTGCATTTCATTTCTTACCTCTAAATGATTAGGTAATATTATAAATACATGTATATTCTGGATATATGATATATATGATATCCAAATCATGAATATCATTCTGTATATAATGAACCTTTGACCACACGAACAACATGTAATTGTAAGAAGTCCACTTTCAACTTAAGCACCAAATATCGACAAAACAATCATTATTAACTTAAATGATTACATAATGTTTATAACATGGATATAAGTGATATAAAAGGAATAATGAACATGAAAAAGGTTATTAATAAAGTGTAAATTAACTCAAGTTTATTTTTTAGGACGTTAAATAACGATCGAGTCAAGTCGGACCCGAGGTAAGGGATCCAACTCATCTTTTTCTTTTTAAGTACACTATTTTATGTCATTCCTTTTAAGCTCAAATTTCTTGTGATTGGGATGTTCTTTTATATTACACTTACTGTAATTTTTATTTTCATATGTTGAGAGACCCTATTCTATCTCATCAATCCATTTTGGAAGTCTTGAGTGGCGCCGTTAGGCTGCCGAATTTTCGTAAGAGATCTAACCTATCTCTTTCATTTTAAGTACTCTCCTTTATGTCAATTCTTTTAAGATCCTCTTTGTTATGATGGAGGATGTTATTTTATATTACTCTTGCTGTAAATTTTATTTTAATATGATGAGAGACCCTATTTGATCTCATCAATCCATTTTTGGCTGCTTTAAGTGGCACCGTTAGGCTGCCAAGTTTTCGTAAGTGATTTTTCATCTCACTTTTATTCCTGTGAGATTTATGCTACATTTTCCACAATTTCCTTTGAGTGGTGTATGTAATGCCCATTATTTTACTCATTGTGTAATATACGTTCATTTATGAGTATTTATATCAATGTTGTATTGTCATTCTTTCACGGGGTGTATGTTTCGAAAGATACTCATGTCGGTAAGGGAACCTTTCACCCTCCTCTTTTTAAAAGACTTCTTTTGTTATGTCATTTAATTCAGATAACATTATGTTGGTATATGTTCTTCTATATCATTAGTGATTTAAATTTTATGTCCAAGTGATGAGATACCCTTTTTATCTCTCATCAACTCATTTTCTGACGCCGTTAGGCTGTCAAATTTTTGCAAGGGAACTTCTTAACCAAATTTTGATTCTTTGGGATAAGCTTTTACTCCTTGAATATGTCGTTCTATGATATGTGTGAAAACCTCTGATTGTTTTACACTTAATATCCACTTATATTTGGTGTATTAGTTTGTCACACATAATTATGTAATTTATATACCTTTAATCCAAGGATACCATCTTTGTATGGGACTTCATCTCAATCTCCTTTCATTAGGGAATATTTTGTTTTATACACAACCTTCTTTTATACGGTGTATAAACCCATTTTACTTTTATGTTTATCCGAATGGAATATTTTTTAATCAAATCGTTTTACTAAACGAAAAAAGGGAATGTTTTTGTCGTATGTATGCGGCGACAATGACTTCTCTGTGGCCGTGACCATTATTTGAGTTTCGGCTTCCTATACAAGTCATACCTTTTTTTAAAAGAAAAATAAATACCATGTTTTACTTTTCTTTTATTTTGGTATTGAAAATGGTTTTCATAATGTTTTTATATCAATGTGTTGTATTGATATCATGTGATTGAAAAGTGGAAATGTTATGTTTCCTTTATGCATGTTTTATGTGATACGATTATGTTATGGTTCTTGGGAATTATTATGAAGATTGGTGGTTCCGTGATAAACTAAGGGCGGGTGAGCCCGATATAGCTCTCCAATGCATTGGGTAACACGAAGGGGTCAAACGATAAGGTTTCTCCGAAGAAATTTAGGGAATATACTGTGATGGGTATTCCAAACGTAACCAAGAGGGTTACTCCCTACGTAAGAATGTTATGAATGACTAAAGTTACCTTTATGTCTTATGATTTATATGATTTATTCATGACTTGATGAGGTATGTTATAGTGCCTATGTTTTATGGGTGAAGTATGATTTCATTCTTATATATATATGATCTCCTGTTTCCCTTCCATATTTTTTTAACCCTTACTATGATTTTTGTGCTCATCCCATGTTTTTTGAAATGTTTTTCATAGGACAAGGGAAAGTTACACGATATGATGATAGTGTCAAGGAAGTGTCAAGAAATAATCCATGTTTTATTTTAAATATGTTTCCGTTGATGGGAAAAATGAATACTATCTTTTATGTAACCACATCGCATAAATATGGAATGTAATACATGTTTTATGATCTAATTCTATAAAACTGTAAACCTGAAAAGATCCTCAAGGTTTATTCTTGAAATATCTCAAGATTAAGTATGGTTTAAGGCTCTGTCCTTATAGTTAGTACTTGAGATATTTTAAATATTCTATTTTTCTAAATGAAATAATTTTCACATAGGTCTGACTAATATAATTTAACTCATTCCTTCATCAATTCGTTCATTAGTGCTAATAGTCAAGGGAAATCCTAGAGGAAAAGTTGATAATATAAATTTAGTTATAGGAAGCTTCTATTATTGAATATATTATGGGGATGTGTACAAGATAACACTACCTCTTAATTCGCTAGGTCTATCAATACTCTTGCCACAAAATTTACAAGGCCCAATAATCTAACCACCTATATCCCGAAGATACACATTGATATCTTGTCATAAATACGTTGTTCATAAAGAGTACTCTAGAATATGTGGAGGTGTATTTCATGTTTCTCTAGTTTTAGAGATTATTTGATGATTTCATCGATGGAAATTATGAAAAATGAGTTGATGAATGGTTGGATGACCTTGTTTATTAGATCCTTGAAAACATCTAGTGCATTCCTTAGTTTGAATGGAATCACTATGTACTCATGAAATCTATACCTTCTATAAAACATTTTCTTTGGTATATCAGTATCTCTTATTCATAATTACTGATATCCCAATAGAAAATTAAACATATAGAACCAAAAGGCCCACCGTAACTTATCTATAAATTCATTATCATGTGCTGGTGATATATGTTCTTCATCAGAACCAGGTTCTTTGTCCAGTATTCAATGTAGAGTAAAATACTACTATCTTCCTTCTAAGAAACCAACATAGTTGATTCCAATAGTAAAGTACATGGCCTAATGATTCACTTCTTCTCTATATTATCAAGACAAAAGATTACCTCATTCGGCTCGATTGGTGCCATATGATACGGGGGTATCGAAATTGGACGTTCAACCAACATGAGATCAATCTCAATGTAAACTCCTATAGAAAAAGTATTTCATGGTTAATCATACAAAAGGATGACCACAAGAGATCTAATACTAGAGAAAGTGTATATGGGGTTTTCATTGGTCCCACTGAGAGATAAATCCTTCCATATGTGTTGTAATCATCCCAAGATGACTCATGTCTAGTAAAACATTACTTTCTACATGTTCTCATTACCCATTCATCATGTATATCTCTCCATTTTGTGTGTTAAAGACACCAATATATGATAATAATAAATTTGATCATGGAATTTAGTCATCCATTCTATGTCTAGAATCTCATCAAATGTTTTCATCTCTATAATCATAAATTCATGCATATGTCCATAGCTGGTGATGACTAATGGGAACCCTGATCACCACTAAATAAGTTTATCTTTTGTTCCTAATAGTTTATCAAGGGAGACTAAATTACAAAATAATTTTATTTTTAGTTCAATTATAATAACTAATTGAGAATATACGAAGTAATATAAAGAACCATTATTAGATAAGATAAGAGATATAGTAGATGAGATCAAAAATGTACCTTTAAAAGTAGATTGACCCACTCCAACTTTTTCTGGAGTCTAAGGCACATCATAGACATTGTCTTCCCCATCTTAATGACCGCATCCATAAGGTGGATGAATAGTCTAAGTATACTTTTGGGAACCCTTAACAAATCATTGATTAGATGATCAATCCCCTCCTTCACCCATATGGATCATCATCCTTAATGCTCTTAAATAATATTGTAAGATATTTCCTATCATTCTGCACTTCAAGCGCTCACTATAGGGTGTTGTGAAAATCCTACTGTAATGTACAACCCTTCTATATTTAAAGCATTGTGGGTCACCTCTATAAGGAGTTTTATAATATGGTCTTTTCTATACCTTTATAATACTAATCTATCATAAATCCATGGTCTTCATCTTCCTTCCATTATAAGAGGTACTCATGTCAATGGTAGGAGTTTCACCCATATGAGTAGTGAGGGTAGGTAAATACAAAATACTCAAACCACCACCATGATCTTTTCAATAGTCTAACGTTTCCACAACACATATGAGTATGAATCTTGGTCGAAGATCTATACCAGTTTTATATGGTCTGGTTTATTTCCAATCTCAATATTCCTATATTTTGGGCCACATTACCTGTTTAAATATATTTAAAGCGTACAATGTAAGAAAAAAATGAAGATTATTCTAATACAATCATGGATACACGATGTAGCTCCTTGAAATCCTTTGATCGGACGATATTTGACATGTCAAAGAAAAACTCTATGAAAAAATTACCTTATGTCAGTCCATGTAAGACCCTCACATCATACTGTTGGACCCATAAATCCCCACCAATTTCTGGCGCTTCCCTGCAATATGAAGTGTATATGTTTCACCTTAATACTTAATTATGTCTCGATAAGATCGATGCTACCCTTAGTGATATCAACCTAGTCCTTATAATCCTAGGGCCCACCAGTTCCCTAAAATGATGGATAATACTAATGTTTCAAATCACAAGCATAGTCTACCAAGGATCTTATTGGTATCTAGAATGAGACTACCGCCTGGACCACTGGGGCTGGTGGGAGAACATGCTCTAAAGTATCCGGCTCAGCTGGAATTCCCAAAACACCACTCTGGGGCATAATATTCTATAATAGAAGTAATATTAGTAATATAAATATAACCTAACCCAAATATGGGATTAAAAAATGTTATTCTAGATGTATACCCTCAAATAGAGGTATACCCTCCTAGAACTATCCTTGTTCTCCATCCTTTCATGTATGTCATAGTCAGCATATATAAATAAACAAAACAACATTATCTTATCAACTAATTAATGATAATAAATAAATATCAAAGATCATGGTTACTTAGATATATCATATAAAGATAAACTATCCAAAATAGATAACACAAATCAATGAATTTAAATAACGAGCTAATATACAACCCAATAATAGGTATATATATGCCATTTGATTCTATGTGCCTAATCATGATGCATTAATTCCCCTAAGTATAATAAATCACATATAAATATCATCTTCATCACTCAATGTGGTTTTCATAAATGATAAAAAAATAAATTTTCCAATTTTATGAAAACATGGAGGTCCATGATATAATGCTGGCCTGGAACTTCCATGCCTCCACCACCTGATTCCCAACCACCAAATATACTATCTACCCTATCCCAAATCATGTAAAAGATAAAAAAATATAATGAGTCTTAGTGCTATAATATAATTTTGTAACACCCCAATAGGAACTATCAGATCTGAGATGGAGGTTCACATGACCTCATGCATAACTCCTCTCATCAAAGAGGCTTCAAACTTGTAGTGAGGGTATGATCCCATTTTTGGGGACATAACTCTCAATATCATATAATATTATCAATAATAATGAATAAATAATAGACTATACAACTAGACCAATAATGATAAAATAAAATACGGGATTCATGACATATGGAAAAAAGCATCTCCCAAGGTGTTGATCATATCCATTGTGATACGTAGTAGATAAATATAGGGTCATAATAAATCCATCTTAGTGTACCAGATACTCTATACTCTTGTACTATGTTCTCCACCAAAAATCCCCTTTCCTTCATCTTATCCCTTATAAAATCACAACACAGAAAAATTATTGAGTAGGGTATGAGTATTAGACCTAGTTGGACAACACCAATGATTCTTTAACCTAGAGTGATCATGTATAAGAAGTTTATACCATTATTATAATAAATACTCCAATACGAATAGCAATAAAAAAATTGAGTGTTAATGTACTAACCAATCCACCATAATTCCAAAATATACAAGATTTTGTTATATATTGAAAGAATAGTAATAACATGGGTCAGGAGTATCTATGATACCCATAGGGACAGTGAATATATCTCTTGTAAACCTCATGAAATAATGTGTACATGTAGACTCATAATTCCCTAGGCCTAATGTATAGTATGTACCTCATCATATAACTATTAAGAGATACAATACATAGCATTAGGCATTGATCAACCTAATAATTTACATCCAGGAATCGAGTGAATCCTAAACACTACTCCAAGAGATTATCATATTTACTCCATATTCTCAGGTCCACCATCCCCATCATCACAAGAAAAGAGAAATCCCCCTATGAGGGAAAATCATTTCAACATGGTCAATATTTTTGAGAACCATGTCAATTCCTCTAATATATGGTAAAATACGTAATATAATGATCATACAATGAAAATAATTCCATCATGAGAAATAAAGAGACAATACACAATAGAATCTCATCATAATCAAATGTGGAATCAAGCTACTCAAGTACTATTTTGTAATCAATATCATAGTGGGATCCACATGATACACAACCAAAAACTTGTGAACACGATCAAAAATGGTCTTTAGTCTTTCCAAGAGACATATTTATCTTGGAATAATGTGTAAACAATTATACAGAAATGTAAGGAACTTCCTATCTCATAGTCTTTAATGTCAATGACAAAATAAACCACCCAATATGGATTGGAAGTTGGTGTGAAATCTTCCTAGTCAATAAAAACTCCTCATGGGCCTTATTATAATAGTTCCTAACATGTTAATAATTTCGGTTTATCATAGGTTCCTTGAACCAATTCCATATACATTATTTAAAAAATAAATAAAATAATACGTGTTAGGATACTTTAACGTTCCTAGATAATTTCTATATTATCATTTTAGGAAGACACATGTGTAAGTAGTTTTCTTCCCATGAATAATTATAAAACATCATTCGATAATATTAATCTCTATATATTCCAATAAGATCATATTATCTTATTCCTTATAATTATTAATTTTTAAAATAATATAATTATCCCTAATAATTTTCATAATTTTTCTTTGATAATATAATGTCTTGCAATAACATAGTTCTCTTATAATTGTCTTTTGATATGTTTCATAATTGTATTTTTCTCATTTTCCTCAAAAAATATTCTTTCATAATTTGACAATTATCATTTAGTAATTTAATATATTATCCATGGAAAAAATGATATAATATCCCTCGATAAATCATTAAAACTATCATTAGTGATTTCATTCAATTATCATCAGATTATTGGATGAAATTATCATTAGATAATTTTTCATTATTATCCTTTTATAATTTTTCATAAATTATCCAATAATAATTTATTTTAATCATCCCATGAATGGTTTTTTAAAATAATGTTTGATAGTTTAGGGGTTATATCATCTTATTTAAAAAAAATTTCCAAAATATTAAAATATTTGAAAAATATATAATATAAATAAATAATAATGATATTTAAAAAAAATTTATACCATCCATAGGTGTATCACACTGGAATGTGTAGGATGCCTATCCATGATTTTTCGGAACTATAAACTCATAATAATATTCATTGATCCTGTGATCATGTGTTCTAGAATCGCTGGAACTCAATCCAATTTACCTATAATGAAAACTATGTTTGTGATTTTCTAGAAACTCAATTGTTTAATTAATCATGAATTATTGAAACCAAATTTAAATCAACAAATTTAAATTTAGGTTTAAATGAGAATTGGTTGGGGATAGTATTAATTATTCCTGTAATGGAATTTCTAAAATAATCAAGCCAAATTCTCCATTTTATGGATTTTATGAAAAATCTGCGTGATTGAAAATGGTGGAATGTTTCATGTGTAATTAGAGGAGAAATACAATTAAGAAACGTTTAAACAATAATAATATTAATGTAATAATAAAGGGTAATAAAATTTACACATAGAGTGATGTAATTAAATACATGACGTGCACAAATGAAATATCAGACCTTGGGTAAAAGCCACATTCTAGACCTAATTGAGATCTTTGATTTTCAATAAAGAACACTATTTGAGATATATTGCATTATTTTAAAAAAAAGATAACAAAATTTTAAATAAATTACCCTGGTTTGGAAATTGATCAAAAACCCAACTTGTACAATAGTTATATCCTGCCTAATGTAAATCCAGTGTTCTAGATTTAGGGAAAGTCTAAAATTTCCCAGATTAATTTACCATCTGATACATCATTTGGCAGATATCCCATTAAATTAGAAGAACTACATGAACATGATAATATATATTTTATATTTTTATTATTTTGATATCATAGATCAATGATCATCAAAATATAATGTTGATTCATCACCTAACTACAAAACAATTCCTTAGAATATTAAATATTGTTAAGAGGGTTTTTCCCCTTATGTGAATTATGTTTAAAATAAATAATTTTTATCGTAATTTTAAATGAAATATTACATTTTTCACTTGAAAAAACCTATAAATTATTATTAAATTGCATTTTATCATCATTAAAACTTTAGAATATTACATTGGATAATTCATCCAATTATTCTAGTGCACTATATTAACCACTATTATATTCACTTTTAATAAAATTTTAGCACAACCACTTTCTATTAATACACTTCTTGAATGAGTTCTCTTATGTGAGTTCACTGATGTTAGCATATCTTCCACCCTAACTCTTCAACAAATCACTTTGTTCCCATAGACCTCGTGATCTATTCTCCCAATATTTATATATAAATGGACTCTATTGGTCTCTATTATTCACCCTTGGACATTTGATGTTGGACACCCCTTAAAGAAAGAAAACTCAAACTCCTCATGCCTAGGTATTCTTAAACTACTTTCCTAAGGATTTCATTTCTATCTTTGTGGCTTATTAAATGGAATAAACCTATGAAAATAACTAGAAAATGGTGTAATTGAGATAACGAATGTTTTAGTACATAAAAACCATTGTGAGAGGCCATTTACTCCTTAGTTATATAATATTAGTGATAATGATACAATACCAGATAAAATAATAGTGTTCCACTCACCCAAGTGGCACATAGAGGCATGTATACTAGATAAAAACATATGTCAGGTGAAAATCATGGGAAACCACTTTGTCATACCCTTAATAGGTCGACATATCTACCCTGTCCCATATCAATAGGGTGAACTATCCTCTGATCCTACCTCTTAGGTGACTACTTAACCCTACCTACAACAAGGATCTATATTTATTTTACCACCTATAACTTGTTAGAATACTTCACCTAATATATAATTAGGGCCCCATATTCACCCAACCCTATGACAAGGGTGATACTTATCCTTACAATAGATAATAGGATGACTACTTCAACCTACTACATACTTGGTAATCTACTTCACCTTTCCTCTTAGAAATGGTATATATTTTCTATGTACACTACAGTAGTGTTTTGTTCACCCAAGTACCCTATTAGAGAGACTCTCTTATAGGATCCTCATCAATGATCACCCCTTATGCACAATTTTCTTACCTAGGTTCTATCTTAGACCAGATAATCTAGTTGGGTTTCTAATTACTAAGGCCCCCTCTATGGAATCCTGAAATGAATAAATATTCCATACACAGTAGCATTCACCCCTAGATTATATATTCCCATAATAAAATTAACTTCCTTTGTTGTCATACCAGACTAATAGGAACCTTATGGTAATAAAAATCATGTACTCAAAATATAATATGGGCTCCTATCAAGAGATTTTAGTGAAATTTCCCATGGATAATGCTTCTCATAAGGGATGCTTATGTTTTATTTTGCCCTCATTAGATTACTTAATGATCCATGAAAGCACGTGTTTCTTCAATTGGTATAATCCTCACCCATGTTCCCATTACGTATTTCATCGCTATGACACATCAATCAGCTATAAAAATCTATAAAATGTTATAACTTTTATTCCTCATCGGTACATATTCCATATGAGTTTATGAATCCACCTTATTCCTATCCCAAGCTAACTAGTAGTTAATTTTCCCACCTCAGGGATGCATATTCATAAGACGCACACAAATATTTGATGCTATCTAGTAGCACCAAGGCTTCTTACTCAATGTTGGACCCAAATAAATATCTCATTAGGCTCTATTCTCCATTGGTCCAATTTTACATCCCTTCACAAACATCAATAAAATGAAAGTGGCTATATATGAAGTCATCCTACTAGGTATAAGCTCTAATCATTCCCCCATTAATTATCTTATCCATGTGATCCCTTGGTAAGCCACAAACACATTAAAAGCATATAAAAAATCCCCAACTCATTATCATGATGCCATATACCTTGGGAAAGAACCCATCAAAGTGGCATGCTCCCTTTAAACAAATTATCATCAATGGTTCGTAATCCCTATGAAGCCATCCTCAATGGAACATATTCCATATGAAACAAATATAATAAATGATCCATATCCCCTGTGAAATCACACCTCAAATAGACATATTCTCTTCAAGCTAATCATCATCACTAGGATAAATTTCTCATGAAAATTCCCTCAATTGGAGAAACTCACTTTGAAAAAATAATTTTCAAAGGACCATAACCCCTACGACCAATTACATCTTCTCCGATTTAATTTTCAAAAAAATAGATGGACCATAAAGGATCATACATTCATAATTTCAAGATTAACCATTTCTAGTTAACCATTATTTATAATTATGTGATTCATCAATTTAAACAGAATAGAATACGTCCTCCTCACATGAAATTAAATGTAATGGTAAGTTTATATCACCTGAAATTAAACCATTAAACCTTAGAAGATAATGGGTAACTAGAAATGGTATATATATGTTCAAAAAAGATAAGGGTGTAAAGGATGATCTTGATAGCATATGTATCATTGGTATTCAATGTACAAATAGATCAAACATGATATCTACCAAATACATATTCCTCCATACAAGAATTCAACAAAATTATCCACATAAATCATGTGTAATCAGAATATCTTGTTATTCAAGGAATCAAGTATAGTTGTGAGACATGGAACATGTAAATATCTTATAGACTAGCTCATCAATTCATGGTTATCCAAGTTAATGTTGAACAAGATAGATGAATAAATCACATTTAATTTGTCTTATTACATGGTCACATCATATACAACCAAACTATATATGATCAAATGCTTCTTCGGTTTAACTCGATTACGATTCTCAATATTTTACCCTCTATACATGAAATAAATATCATCTTAGATAATAAAAATAAATTTATTGATCATAAAATACCCAATCACCTTGATTATGTCTTATTAAATGAATATATATCAAATGTATCCAAGTATGAAGGTTCACATGTATAATACCTTGTTAACCTCAAATAATAATTAATAAAATGAAATATTCAACTCAAATATACCAATAACATTTTGTATAACACTTAATGTGGTATAATGAAGCAATTTATTCCAAATAGTATGTTATAATTAGTTGAAATTAGTGAAATTAGTATCTCTAAATTTGTAATACCCAAATATTTTAATATTATTTTCATAAAATAATATGTACAATTAGACAAGGTATATGAAAAAATATGCGTAAATGTATTCTGATCTACTATAGGAAGATTCTTATTTAAATAGGATCATTATAACATATCTGATGGTTTGGTAAGAAAGAATAAGAATAATTATATTATGAAACAATCATGTATTTATTGTTAATTAGTTATAAATTAAGATAACATATTTTGAATGAATGGAATATATATTTTTGTGTGTGAATTTTTTTAATAAATAAGCTAAATATATCACTATTGATAAATGATTCTAAATAAATAAGTATATTATATAGCCAATTGTTGGAATTAATATTTATTTATATTTTTTATTATTCAAGGAATGTGAATGAAGTCATTCTGTAATTCAAGAATACATTTTCTTCAAAAATGGTTATATTTCAATTTATCCGTGAAAATTATTTTTAAATTCTATTACTTTTTTAAAATATTTTTGGAAAAATATGAATTATATTTTAAATTAAAAAGTCATAATATCCGAGGATGGATTTTTGGGATTTATTTAAAAATATTGATTTTAATGTGAATAGTAAAAATAATGATTTTTTTTCAAAAATACCATTTGTTTTCATTAAATTAAACTATTAAAAAAACCCATTCTTATTTTTATTTTGTATCAACATATTATAATATCATTTTTATTAAAAATAATCAAAATAATTTCATATTAGTTAGTATTATATTTAATTTCAGTATATGTTACTTTATATACTTAAAATTTAATTTCTATAAAAACTGATTTTCCATCATGTTTGGCGCACTAGGAATAAAATTTATTTATTATACATAAAAAATTGAATATTTTAAAATTGAATTAATATTTTAAATCCCTAATTTAAATTTATTATAGTTTAAAATTTATTATTTGTCAAAAAAAGTTACTTAGTTAAAAATATGAATATTCATATTAATGGTAAATTAAGGTAAAATTTATTTTAAGTATAAAAGGCTGAAAATACCTAAAAAAATATCAATTGTTTGTTTTTATGAGATGTGGATCCACCTATCCTCACTATTGGAATATTTTTTGTAGCTTATATTCCAATCATGGTTGGCTTCCTGGAGGAGGAAGTGTTATATTTAATAAATGTAATCTTTATCATTTTATATCTTAAATAAGTTGGTGTTATTGGGATATGATTAATTCTATGTTATGGATGAACCAAGATGACCATAATAATTTATAATAATTTATTTTCATATTAATAATTTATTTTTTAATTTTAAATAGAGTATTTTTATTTTAATTTCATATAGAGAATCGACACTACACTTGTGCAAGCATAGGAAAAAAATCAAAAAAATGGATTTAAGAAAATAAAAAGTGAGAATATTTAGAATATTTATTTTATTAAATTAAATTAAATTAAAAAAATTAATTATATTAAATGATTTAAGGGTTTTAATTCTAATTACATTTTTATCTTTGTTAAATTAATGTCAAAAAATTTAATAGCACTGAAAATGGCCTTAAATGATATTTATTGATTAAAAATAAATTTTAAATAATTATAATATCGAAAATATTTATTAATAATAAAATTTAATGGAATATGGTCCCTTTATTTCATCAAACATTCATTACTTTTCACTTTTAAAATGACATTTATGGCCCATACAGAATTTAAAATTTGTACAATAATTAAGGTTAAAGAAGATTCATGAGGTATTTAAACAAACAAATAATGTTTAAAATGATAACTAAACTATTTTAATTTTAATATTTTATTTTATATAAACCTTATGCTCTTTATCTTTAAAAATATTGCACTTTGTATCCATTTTACATGGGTTTTGAAATTATTAAATTTTAGTATTTCATGTATTTACCAGATTACCACCCTCTTTAAATATAAAAGGGAAGACCATATCTTCTATTCCTCACAATTATTGATCCATTTATTATAACTAATACCTAAAAAATATAATTTGAACATTATCCATATGTGTTATAGGTTATGTTATAATAACAATATCAACCTATAAGGCTTAATGTGTAAGGAAAACATGGTTTCTCAAAGAGAATGTATAACTTTTAACTAAGTGTTTTCATGTTTATTTCTTTTTTTACCAACATTTAATATATTATACCATTATGATATGAAAAAAATAATAATATTACATATACATAAATTTATTATTTTGTTGTAAAAACCATTTTCATCTACTATAATATTCTTTGGTAAATGAGATCATCCCTTGTGCATATATGTGCGCTGCCACCTCCACGAAGCAATGAGTTTTATTTCAACACTACCTAAAAAGGATACAAATTATGATTGATTAAATGAATTTATATTATATTTATTATATAATTATTATTTTTAAAGATAATATATAACTTACCTTATTATCATCCCATTGATTTTAAAATGATAACATTTTTCATGTGTACTTGCTTACTACCACCTCCACGAAGCCATGTGCTTTTTTTATTGTATGAATTTAATGGATGATTAAGAAAATTCTATAATATATAAAAATTATAAATATTTCATTGCTTATATATTTTATATTATGGAATAATGGCCATGTTTACCATGGTCAACCAACCGATGTTGTTTTAGGATGATGAATTGAACGTCTTAAGAACATTTGTAATGATATTAACTAATTTCATATATTTTTAAAGAATACGAATAAATTAAATAGAATGAATAATAATAATATAATAAAAATTTATATATCTATTGTAAAATTATTATAAGTTTTCATACAATATTTAATGCATGGACATGGGGAGTCAGACTCGAGGTATGGGAATTCAATTAGAATCTCATTTTATTTCAGGAATGTAATATTTAGACTTATTTTAGAAAAAATATATAATAAAAATATATTAATACCTATATACCCTCTTATAATTTGGTTAGTATTGGGTTTAATATGTTTATTTCTCGTTTCTTCACTTTTTGGATCTAGAACAACCAATTATGTTGCATGTAAGGTTCATTGTTTTAAAAATGATATTTTCCATAAAACTATTTTTTCCATATTGATGTTATTTTAAATGTTTGAATAATATACATAATTATTATTTAAAATTTTATACAGATAATTTTCAATTATTTTTTACTTTATTTCAAATGGATTAAAAAGAAATCATTTTAATATTTTCTTTATGGTATATTTTTTTACATTTTACAAAAGTGCATAAAGATGTTTTAAAAACATAAACGACTTAACTACCATTTCCCAACATCATATACAGTATTCATTATCAATACTACTTCACATGTTAACTTGGTAATTTTAATATAAAAATAAAATCTCAATATTATATTAGTTTTTAGTATAAAAACATTTTTATAAGGAAATTGGAATTTTTTTATCATATTTATGACATAACTGAAAGTGTTATCGCTTATAGGATTCAATGATAATTCAAACTGGTATTATTATTAAAGTGAAAAATGTATTTTTTATTCATTATGTGGTTAGTGGATATATTTTGTGAATGATAAGTGATATCAGTAAAGCTATGATGAGGGGTGAGCCCAATATAGTTCTCTAATGTATTGCGTAAAGTGGTAGAGTTTCGCATTGGTAGCCTGCCCATAAGAGATATTAGAATTATCTAATTTGAGGATTCCCTTAAAAAGGTTCTTGAAAGTATGGATTTAAGGATGTTGTACTAGGGTACCCACATGATATGATTTAAATGTTTTTTAAAGGTAATATTTTTATTTCATAACATAAGTTAATTGTATTAGGTTTTAATGGAATGTTTATGCCCCTTTTAATCGTGAAAATTATTTCTTAGGAAAATATTTTCATAAATTCATATGTTTTATAAGAAACACTCATGATTATGATTTTTTCCTTGATGATTTCTTATGGGATGTTTTACAACCTCCCTAATTAATGGTTTTTATTTCTTGGGTATGTATATTATTACTTGACTTCCCTGTTTATTATGAAAAATAACTTCATTATGGTTTTCAAGAACTTCACATGGATTAATGGAATCTAATTACATTTATACCCCTTATACTTTTTTTCTCATCCTATGTTTTCAAATGTTTTACATAGTTCTTAAGTATGTATTGGGATTATAGAAATATAAATGATGATAAGTCTTGAATGAAGAAAAAGTACCATGAATGAAATAGTATGGTAAATACTTGAAATTATTTTCTCATGGAAAATCAAATTTTATTGAATATTACCTCTTTTTATTATAATTATTTTATACTTAATAGTATTCCATAATTCTCCAAATCATTAAATTGGAAATATCATTGAAATGCAAGAAAGTGAAACCCCTTTTATAAATCATGTAATTATGAGTTATTGATGTTATGTTGTATTATAATTGGTATCACAATAATGGTTTTGATAAATATAGAACTTAGGATGATTTATATGAGGTTATTTTATGAGTTTTAGGCACCATATTTGGTTATTAAATCATTGGTTTATTTTATGATTAAAGTAATTGATACCATTTTTATTTTTTATGTTAAGGCAGTGCCTCAGATACATTTATTGAGTTTTAATAGATGATTGAGGTTTATGTAACCCTTAAGATGAACATGTGTTATAGTGAAATTGTTATTTTGGGATGACGCATTTTATATTTTGGGTCCATAAGTTGAAAATTATTGATAACATTTATGGTTAATATTATCTTTGAGTTTGAGTTAATTATGGTTAATTATGATAAACAGGTTTGTAAATTTTGGGAACATAATATATATCATATAGATAATAATGGGATTATAGAGTGATTTGGTAATTATGTGATTAAATTTATTTCTCACAATCTTTACTATATTGGTAACATTATTTGATTAATTTAAATAGAAATATTGTTTTCTAATATAAGGAATTATTTACGAAATTAAAAATGAATTATATTTTAGATTGTATAAGATTTTATTATATATTTCTAGTAATTTAGGTTATTTATGGAAAATATTATAATATTTTTTTGATTATTTTATTTTTATATATACATTTTGGGAATGTGACATTATGATTGATTGATTCTATTTAGTGATAAATGTTAAATTTATCTTGGTAAAATGAGTTATCACATCATTATAATCATTGGGATTTAGTTTTGGTCTGGTATATATTGAATATTGATATGGTTAGTAATTTATGGAATGATTTAAGGTAAAATGTGTGTGTTATTGTTGAGGTCGTGCAGACTATTATAGTGTTTCTTTATATGGTTTTTTATTTATATTACATATTATCATAACTTCTACCATTCATTTTTTGTTTTGATTATTGGATAGAAACATGATAAATGGGTTTTCATAATTTTACGGATATTAGGTTTCGTTAAAGGTTAATTTATGTGCTTTAGTACTTGAAAATTATCTTTTATCATTTAGAATGTGGGATAAATTAATGGTGGAAATCTGATGAAAACAGAACCAAATGATAAAATTTTATTTATGGATTTGAAAAAAATTACCTAGTACATATTTTTATTTTCTTTTTCCTGATTGTAAATGAATCCCTCAAACCCTCAAAAAGGACCATGAAATAAATATTTTTCATTATATAATATTTTTTGATGAATTGATGGTCTATTTTCCCATTGGGGAAATAAAAATTTAATTCAATTATTATTACTCGATATAATTTTTTTCCATAAAAGTATAACATATTAAATATAATTTCCTTCATTTTTAGTGGTGATTGATCTTCCATGTCAATTTTTAAAGGTATTTCCTATTATCTAACTAAAAAAAAGGTATATAGAAATTATTTTTCATCTTTTTTCAATTTCTTTTATAAAATCAATTTTTATGAACTTTTAAGAAATATTTTCTAAATTTTTTATTTTTTCAGAAAACCATTCAAAATTAGCAATATTTTTAGAAAATTGTGGCTAATGTAGTGACATTTTTAAAAAAACATCACTAAATTTTAAAATAACCACATTTTTAAAAATGGTTAAATTATAAAAAACTTTTACCACTATTTTAAATAATTTTTAATTATATATAAATATAATTGAATTAATTTATAAACATATGAATAAAATTTATAATTATATTGATATTTATATTTATATATAAAAAATTAAATTTATATCTAACTCATTAACATATATTTAAGTATAATATATATATGTATTTGAAAACACACACACATAGATACATATAATCACACACACATATATATATATATATCCCTAAAGGTGAAGCTTAGTGGTAGCCACCCTTGTGGGTCTTGGTGTGCTCACGAGTTTGAGCTCCGTCGAGTTCACCCCTACATTTTTTTGTTGAATGTTTTTATTGATAATATATCTCATTTCTCTACATTGATATAAATATAAATTTATATATATATTACACACACACACAAACAAATATATATATATATATAAAACATATATATTTTATAATTTTCCATGTTTTTAATAAAACAAGCCTATTTTAGTGGAATTTTTTCCAGTGTATTAAAACACAACTAATTATATATAAGAACACAAACACACACACATCAAGGTTAGTATCAATGGTAGATGCCCCTACGAGTTTCGATGAGGTATCGAGTTCGAACATCACAATATTCTTCCCTGTATTTGTGTGTTTCATGTTTTTATTGGTAATATAGATTGTTTCCCTGCATGAATGTAAATATATATTTAGATTTAATATATATATAAACACAGACTCATACATAAATATATTTATATCTATATTTATAAACACAAATATATTTATATATAAACACTCACACACACACTTAAATATATAAATATATAAATATATAAATATATATATCTAAAAACACACACATATTTTAAATATAATATCACTTTTAAGAAATCATGGCTCATTATATATATATATATATATTAATGTACATACATATACAAATAAAAAATTATCATTATAATTGTATATATATATATATATATGTGTATGTATGTATATTCACAAACACAAAAATATATTATAGACGCACAAGCATATTTATAAATATATATATATATATATTTACATATATACTGATAATATGTATATATATATATATAATATATAAATTAATATTTAAAATTTAAAATATACTATATTAATTTTTAATAGTGAAATTTACTTATATATACAAATACGTAATAATAAAACTCTATTAAAAAAAGTGGCTTAATGGAGTTGGTGTGGTCGTTCGATGGGTGGTTTATATGTGTTATTCTAGAAGAACATCATATTTCCCTTATCCTCTTTTCAAAAGGATCTTTTATTATCCCTTTTTATGATGTGGTCATTTGATTATGAAAATTATAAATTATTAAAAAAATGTTTTCTTTTTTTTTGATCATATGTTCTATCATCCACTCCCTTTAATTAATGTGGAAAAATGTTTTGAACCCTTTCAATGAGACAAGGGATAAAATTTATCAAAATAAATTTATTTAAGGTTTATTTTTTTACACCCAAATAATTTAGAATTTATTTTATTTAATTAATATATCTTATGATGTGTGGTATATGCAACACCAAGCTTAAATGAACCATAATATACTATAAAAATATTATTATTTAATTATGAACATTATGACATAGCCATTGGTTTGATGTGTATTAAAATGAAATAAATTATTATGAAATTTATAAATATTTTATTCCCTTAATAAATTTAATAAAAAATAATGGATTTATTTTTGATAATTTAAAAAAATTATAAAATCTTAAAAAGGAAAAGAGGTATTTTTCTTAAAACTGATTTTATGTGTGTAATGTATTTTTATCTTAATAAATTATATTTTAATCTATTTTAATATTATTATAATTAATCAATTTTATTATATACAAAATTTAATAAAAAAATCATTTATTTATGGATATAAGTCGTGGAATGAGAATATATTCAATTTTTTATTTAAAAATACATTTTCATAAAAATTTATTTTATAACATATTTTGGATAGATATTATAATTAATATCAAACTCATCTAGCGATGTTGTTTTCAAATATACATTATTTTTGAAATCATAATTTTATTATATACTAAGGATATATTTTTAAGTTTTTTTAATATTAATTCTTTAGTGAAAAGTGAAAAATGTCGTTTTTTATAAAACTCTAATTTATTATCATTATATAAATTAATTTAAAAGTTTTATTATAATTTGGATTTATTTTTAAATTAATTTAATATGTATTTCATTAATAATAATCTAAATAATCCAATACTAATCATCATTATGTTTAATTTTTTTATAACTTCATTTTTAAACTCAAAATGCATTTATCAAAAAATTGTTTTTCATCACATTTTTGTCACTAATATTGAAAATGGTTCTTCAAATTATAGAAATATAACAATGTAAAATGTTTATAAAATTGGTGATTGGAATTTCCAAAAAAACAATTTTATGGATAAGTATATTTTTTAACAAAAATAAGTTACCATGTTAAAAATTGATTTATCGCGGTAAAGTTAAATTAAGGTAAAAATGAAATTAACTAAGAAGGGAAAAATAATCCTCAAGAAATATCATTTATGTTTGTGAATTAGATTTTTATTGAATCAAAGTAATTCTTGGATATTTTTACCTATGAAATATTGGTTGGATTCTATGAGAAGAGAGTGTTATATTTAAAAAATGCTACTTTCCTTCAATTTATATCATAAATAAATTTTCATAATTAGTATAAGTGTGTGTATACATTATGAATAAAAGAATATGACCATAATGATTTATAATAATTTAATTTCATTTTAATAAGTTATTTTTAGTTTTTAAATATAGTGTAATTATTTAAAATTCTTATTTAATGTCGATAAAATGATTGGGAAATCATAGGAAAAAAATCAAATTAATGGTTTTAAAAATATTAAAAGTGATCATATTTTGATGATTTATTTTATTTAATTAAGTTTATAGAGAATTTTTATCTATGAGGGGTGATTTAACTATTTTAATTTTAATTAAATTGTAATATTGAATCATGTAATGTCATATTTTTAGAATAATCATAAAAAATGACTTAAGATGGCATTTAATGTTTAAAAATAATTCCTAAATAATTATAAAATAAAGAAAATAATATCATGAAACAATTTTATGTTAAAATATAAAAGATATAATTAATTTTCAATTTATTTTCAATTTTTCGTTTTTAAAATTACATTCACGACTCTTGATGATTTAAATGTCTCTTACAATAGTTAAGGTTAAACAAGGATAATTATAGGGTTAATCTAAAATATAAGGTTTAAAATGACACCTAAACCTATGCAAATTTTATGTTTTTAATTTATTTAAAAACTATTATATTTATATTTGAATATATGTAAGTTTATATACATTTTAAATGTGTTAGAACCTTAATATATATTAATATTTCATATATGTACAATATCACCACCCACTTCACTTATAAAAGATAACATCTTATACAATCTTCTTCACACTTATTGAGACAATTATATCAATAAAAAACATTCCAAATTAATTTCTAAACATCACCCCCTTTTACTAGGTGTTTGTTTCTCAATAATATATCAACCTATATGGGTTAAAGTTTTAGCCAAATGAGGTTTCTCAGAGAATAGTTGTAATTCATATATTAGTGTTCTCATGATTATTTCTTCCTCCACATCCTTCAAATAATATATAAACAAAATAATAATAAAAATATTCCATATAATTAATTTTTATTAGGTTTATGGAAAAACAATTGTCCATCCCATGTGAAATGAAAACATTGGTCATTTGTACATATCGACTACCACCTTCAAAAAATGTTGTGTTTCATTTTTCATCACCACCTCACAATGATGATTATTCTGATTAATTTAATGAATATATATGGTATATATGAAGTAATAATTATTATATAATGATAATATATTACTTACCATTTATCTAATCCATATATTGTAAAATGATAACATCGTTCATGTGTATGTGTGGACTACCACCTTTGTGAATGAATCTAATTCATTTTCTATGTATGGATTCAAGGATGACCCTAAAATTTTATTCAATATATAAAAATTATAATTATTTCATGATTAATTTTCGATATATAATAGAACACGGATCCATTAACCATTTTCATCCTACCAATGTTTTTTTGGATAATAAACCGAAAATACTCAAAATATATATCATAAATTTAACTGATTTAATAATAATTAAAGGCATGATAGTAAAATAAATAAAATTTAAAATAATAAAGGAATATGATCGGAAAAGATAATTAAGTAAGTGAAAAAATTATTTTATTTTAATTATGTAGGATTTAAATTACATACATTGAAAGTCAAACTCGAGGTAAGGTATTTCTGTTGTAGTCTCATTTTATTTCAATATTGTTATATTCATATTTTCTTTACGTAAATTACACAATCCTAATATAAAAAATCCAATGAATTTATTCTAATCAGGTTATGTTTTGGGGTTTTTTAATTATTTTTTTTCTTCCCTCATCAGACAAGAATCCAAAAGTAAGTAACATGTATGGGAAAATCTTTTAAAAATATTATTTTTCACGAAAACTATTTTCTTCCTTCTCAATTTTCATTGATGTTATTTCATAATTTTAATAATTTTACATATATTATTTATAATTATTATCTAAATTTTTTATTTTTAACTTTTTTTACAAATTATTAATTATTAATCTATTAAAATTTTTTAATATTGATTATTTTTCACTTTTTTAAAAAGTTTGAAACTAATGTTTTTTAACGTATACACCTTGACCATCCATTCCTGACAATGTTAATATTATTTGTTTTCAAATTTCCTTTAATATTGTAATGTTTATTTTGAAATAAAATATTTCTCTCAATATTTTTGGAACTTTTAGTTTTAATTTTTTTATATAAATAGAAACTCAATCTCTCATTTATGAAATAACTTAAAGCATTATTAAATATTTTTTCAAATGAAAATTAAAATATGTTTTGTGATTAAAGTGTAATCTATTTGTATTTAATTTAGGATACTATTTGGGAAATATTATTTTAATAATGAGGGATCTAAATGTAGATATGATGATGGGTGATCCAGATATAAATCTCTAATGCATTGGGAAAAGTTATAGAGTTTACCGATGATAGGTTACTCCAATGATATAAAAGAATTATCTAATTAGTTCGTTCCATTGTATGGGTTCTTGTAAAGATTAATATAATGAATATTTCCAAAGGTTCATACATGAAATTATTTAATTTTTTATTAAATGAAATATTTTTATTTTATAAGGTAATCTAATGTGGTTTTGTTTTAAAAGAAAAATTATAACCCTTTCTGGGGTAAAAATTATATCATATATTATATTTTTTTCATAATTTATCATGTTTTATAAGTAAAAATATGGATTATGATTTATTATGAGATGCTTAAAAAAATATTAAAATAAAATAATTGAATTCGTTATTATGTAAATTATTATTTTATTATAATGTTTATAATAAAAAAGATTAACATTCGAATATTTTTTAGGAATTTCAATTTGATTAATGGGTTTCACTAAATTTAACATTCCTTATAAATATTTTATTCCCTTAATAGGGTTTAAATTGTATTTCATTGGGCTTATGGATGTTTATGAATTTAAAAAATTTCAATTGGGAATCTTCTTCAAAAAAGAAAAAATTTCATAAATGCAATAAGATTGTAAACATAAGAACCTATTTTTGTAGGATAAAAAGATTTTTTATGAAATCAAACACACTAGTTTTCAAATATTTTATATCTAATATTTTATCCTAATTCAATAAAAATATAATATGAAAAATACTTGAAATGTAAAAAAGTGAAACTCTTGTTATAAGTGATGTAATTATTATTTTTTATGTTATGGGTCTCTATAACATGATTCTCTACTCACACAAATATTAACGTATAAAAATATCTTATTACGTTCTTTAATGATCATTAATTAGGGAAATCATAAATACTTTCCTTAAGATTTTATTCAACATTATTATCTAATTATATATATAGTTAAGAAAAATGAATGATAACATCAAAACCGAATTTTATTTGAAATCTATATAAAATTTATACATCCTAAAACTATTAGGTTACAAATATTTTAATTCAATATAAATATAAAACAATATACACAAGATCAATTCTTACAACATATTAATATATAAGCACATTAAATTACGATTTTTTGTTGAATTTACATGTTTTTAAAATAATATGATATTACAATATTTTTCACTTTCTATACAACTATGTAACCACCTAATGAATAATTATTTAAACCCTCATAATAAAATATTCAGTGATATGATGTTTTTTGAAAAAAAAGGATAATAGTGATATTATGATTATAAATCCTTATAAATGCTCAAATCATATGTTCCATATTATCTTGTCTATCTAAATAATATTTCTATAACATCAAATTTTATGATGTACTTTGTTTTTTTTTGTATGATAAAATAACCACTTCAATTTTTCTCATTTAATTACATTTATGATAAACATTAAAAAATTTAAATAAATATAATTAATCAATAAAAAATCCAATATATATATATATTAGTTTATTATTATGTATTTTAGGTTACTTTGAGGATAAGTTCATTGAAATTCACTATATTTTTATTTTTATAATATTTAAAACATTAAATACAATAAATCATGTATAATATGGAACAAGTGAGACTTTATAATATTATTTTCATATAACACTTGCTTGATACTTTTTTTATGATCGTCTTCAATTTTATTATTAATCATTTACATTTTATAATAATTGATTAAAAGTATCTTACACGTTACTAAAAATAAAATATAATTATCTTTAATACACTTATACATATAAACAATTTTGTAATTTGAATCAATTTGAATTATTAAAGTTGTTTTAAATAAAATTCCTCTATTTTATGAGTATTTCAAAATTTTTATCCTTGAACTCCATTAAATTAGAATTTTAATCTCATTGGATTTCAAAACTATAATTTTCATTATAAGATGTATATCTTGTCAAATCAAAATTATTTTTCAATTTTATATATTCTTCAAATAATAATGCATCAATTTATTAGGATAACCAATTGATGACATATTTTCATATTTGACTATAAATTAAAACATCATATTTTTACATCTAATTATTTAATATTTATTATGGTAAAAATGATTTTCCTAAACCATATATAATATGATAAATTTAACAATTATTTAAATTGAATTAGTTTTAGTTGAGGATGTTATATAACCTAAAAATAAAAATATTTAATTTTCTAATATATGAAATATTTTCACACTTCTTTATGATCACCTTATTCTTTTCCTGAGTATTCCAGAGCTCGATCTAATCTCTATGATACATTATAGTATTACAAAAAATTATACCATTTTTACACCCTTTACATTTCATCAATTTCAATAAACCTATGACCACAAATTGTAAGTATTCAAATTGAACCACACACATAAATATGTAATAGGTTAAACTACTCACACATCATTACTATTAATCATGTAATCTCTATAAAACAATAACAAAATATTTCATGATATAAAATCACACAATTCAAATGATATATCTTATAGAATATTTAGATAAGTTCCTTTTTATATAACTGAATCAACTTATAAATGATTTCAAAATAAATAAACTCTATCTTATCATTTCATGTTTTATAGACTATACTTTCTTAGTCCGAATTATAAATTATTAACTAGATCACATAACCATTATTTTATATATATAATAATGTTTTCTCTCAATAATTTATAAAATTATTATTCTCAAAAATTAACTAGAATTCAAATTCCTATTCCTGAAATAATGACAATTTTAAATTTTAATGCAAATTAATAGGGTAAATATAAATAAAATTTCCCCTCATAAAATTTCAAATGGTATATTATTTATACACATTATTCTATACGTTTCATAATAAATTATATTCCTTATTTAATCCATTTCACACCCATTAATATGTGTGATGAAAAACTAATATTTCAAACTATTGAGTCATATAATAATCAGTATGTTCTATAAAAGATATTTATTTTCATATTAACATTATATAATTTAGAACACTTCTTATGTTATGTTATCATTTTAGAAAGTAATTTTTATTAGAATTACCCATCTTAAGGAATTATATTAGTTAAGATAATTTGTTTTGTTAAATACAAGATAATATAAACTATTTTTTCAAGTGGGTATATTATTTTAAAAGTATTCAATATCAAAAAGTACTAAATATACTCTTACTAAAATGATGAATCACTATGAATCATATAGATTAGTTAAAAAAATCCATTTTTTACTATGTTTTAGATTCAATATGAAATTTCTCATATCAAGTAGTAATTTAAGAATAATATAAATTCACTTATATCAAATATAACTCTTGGATAGTTGAGTCGAAAACACCATTCCCAAATTATGCTATTCTATATTTTTTATTATAATTTCTCAATAAGCGGTAAATTAAATTAACTAATTTCAACTTTTAAAAATTTTAACATAATTATTAAATAAAAAATTTAAATTAATCCCTTATTAAAACATTACATATTTTTGTGATTTTTTTCAATAAATTAAATAAATGATGGATTTCATTACATAATACACCAAACTAAGATTTTATTAAACCGAACACTAAATTAAGCTTGTACTACATGCGACATTGATATTATATTGAATAACATGAAACAATGTGTTCGGATTGTGTTGGAAAAAATACCAAAATCCTTCGATAGCATTCATTACATGCAATATTGAGTTTCAAAAAACTATAATATATTATTAATATTATTATTAAACTATTATTATAGTTATCATCGATACCTTAGAATGGATGATTATATTAATATTAACTAAATGATGAAGATATGGTTATTAAATGTATATAAAATGAATTATTTTCTTACTAACAAAGTAGAAATGAGTTTAATCCTATATAAAAATGAATAAATTCATTTTATGGATATCTATTTTATTTAAAAAAATAAATTTAATCTCAATAAATTAAATAAAAAACTTTTTATGAATGATTTTAGTGGAATAAATATAAAAAAAATTCAATAAAATATTTTATATTCATATTATGTGTTTCTAATCAAGATAGAATAACAAAGACAGTTTTAAGCATAAAAAGATGTATTTCTTAAAAATACAGCTTTACCTTCTTTTAATAGAACACTTATTTTAAAAAAAATTCAATATATAATAATTTATATTTTAAAAAAAATATAATTTATTTTTCAAAAAATAATGACAAAATTATCTTAGGATTAATTTTTGGTATTTTTCTATAAAGTATCATTTTTGGATGAATAGTAAATATTACTATATTTTTATTAAACGATGAATTTTTTGTTAATTTATGTACATAGGTAATTTATATTTTATTTTTTAGGATTTATTTAGGTGAATTATATATATATTAATTCAATTTTGATGATATTAATCAATTTCAAATTGAAATTCAATATAAAAACATTTTAATCTTTTGAACATTATCATTATAAAATTTGTTGTCTCATCCCATCTATTTGATTGATTTTAAATTAATATTTACCAATTACGTGATTATAATTTGGAAAAATGGATTCTAAATTTGGAAACAGAAAAAATTATAACATCTAATAAGTGATAATTAATTTTCTACCAAAGTTATTAGTGAAAATAGTTAAAACTAATCACAATATTTAAGAGAAAAACATGTATACCATGAGACTAAACTTTAATCATATGGGATAAAATATACCATAAACATGTTCAAAACACATTTTATAGAAATATTTAGACCATATACAATATTTTATCTAAAATGGTTAATTATTTGAGGCACATGTTGTAATAGACTTCTCCCAATAGTGTTTACCTTTTTGGTATTTACAATAATGTCACTCCTCCATAATAAAACCCAACTCACTCTTCAAACATCTAAAGACATTTTGATAGACTAAACATAGAAATAATCAGTATAAAAAATACATACTCTCTTCTTATGGTACTTTATTTGGGAAAAAATCCAACCATGGATATCCTTTGGTTCAAACTAAAAGGAGATGCCCAAATAAGTGGTCACGTTCATCAAAAAACATTTTTTATTTCATCCTCAAACCCCTTCAAATATTTTTTACCAAGATTATATAATAAAATTAGTATATTAAATATAATGACTTGATGTTATGTCATGTTTATGACATAATAATTCCCACACATCTATTAAATGGGTTACAAAATCACCATTCCTGTGTAGAAAGGACTACCACCTCATGAACTAATGTCTTTTTTTCTTCCATTACCACCATTCATGGTTAATCATAATGGACATGATATTCATATATGATATATATAACATTTATGTTGTCTTTATGATTTATTAATTATTATATAACACACACCTTCATGCTTTGCATTTTGGGAAAATATGATAACTTCGTCCATAAGTATGTTGGTCTACCATGTCACGAAGTGATGTGATGCATTCATGATTTACATATAATGTATTAAAGATGGTTTTTGGGGTTTTATGGCCTACCTTTCTAGCATGTGTGTGTGGTGTGTATGTGTTTAATTTGATTACACCCCCAATCAGCTAATATATATTAATGACGGGTTTAATAGACATATGTAATATATATATGAAATTATAATTATGATTTAATTATAATAAATCTATATATATTTATCATATATTGTTCTTTCTTATGATATGAAAAAATTGAAACCATGTTCATGCATACGTACAACCTACCTTATCTATGAACATTTTATTTCTTTTCATATTTCTATGTTTTATACAGTATAATATATATATATATATCTTGAATATATATGATTTTCATATCATGGTATAATTTATTTAAAATATTAAATCATGATCAAATTAAGAGGACTAAAAAACAACAAAAAAAGACATATACGAACAACAAATAGTTTATTACATGGAACGTAACATAAACGTAGAATTTTTAATAAATAAGTAATATAATGTCATAATGAAAACATATATGGTATGTTATATATTATTAATATTCTGTTATATATTTATAATAAAGATAAAATTATTAAATATGATGTTTTTTTAAGTACAAAGAGAGTCAATACTTAAGGTAAAGAGATTTCTAGTCTAACTTTTATTTGGGTTGGACTAATTCAATATTTATTAATCATTTCTTTTTTATGGTTTATAAAATTCCCTATGTCATGTTATATAATTAATATAATTTATTTAATTATATTTAAAGTTTCAATTGATGTTATTATTTCATATATGTCATGATTCAAAAGTTAATAATGGGTTATTATATTTTATCTCACATTTTACTTTTGTGAGGCACATGTTATATTCACCATATATTTCATATATATATTGTATATACTATCCATTAATGTATTTTATGAATTTTAAACAAAAATTTATTTTTAATTACATATCAATTTTATGATCTGTCTTTAATGGATTTTGTGGTTCAAAATTACCAAATCGGTAAGGGAATATTTTTCTCATTCTTCTTTCTTTGAGACACATTTAATAGTATGCAACTAAATTCTTTTAGGAGGTATATATTATACTAGTTTGAAATTATATATCAATAATATACATATTTTGATGATATTTTTTATCTTCATGTAATGTTATTATTTCCTGGGGATTATAATAAAATGTCACCAAAGTGGTTTGAGTTTATTGATTTAATACCATCATTTATTGGGACTGTTTATGATTACGCTTACATTGATGAAATATGATGAACCATCACTCATTAAATCTCATGATATTTATCATTCACTGATTATTCATGACATCTTAATGAAAAAGTAACACTTTTCAACTCTTTATTACTTAGGATAATTAATAAAATATTTCTATAAAAACCCATCTTTATTACTCTCATCGATCTGAAATCTATTTTATTCAAATACCATGTTTTCTAAAAATGTTTCCAAATAGGATTTAAATTCTATTTTAAGATAATTTCTAAGTCAAAATATTTTAGTTTATTATTTTAATTTTTAATCATTTTTTAAAATATTTTTCAAATTATTTTTAGAATTTTTCATGGAAAACTTTTTTTAAAATGTTTTATGAATTAAAAGTATATTTTCAAAGATAAATGACATTTTTCATTAAGATATTTTTTCAACGATTTTTAAATCTTACTTCATATGTTTTCAATGTGTTTTTAAAATAAAATGATTCTGAAATTTCTTTATTTCTAAAAAGTTTATTTACAATGAAATGTTATTTTCCTTAAGAAATGCTTCATGTGACTTTCAAACACAATCTCTATCTAAGATGAAAGCCATTGATATAGTTTATTCATTATTGGGTACATGTCCAAGGAAACCATTATTATTTTTTATTTTGTTGGATTATGATTAAGATTATAAGTTGTTTACAAAATCCATTTCTCTTCCATGGGATATACCATGATAAAACTCTTGTGAAACTCAATTCCTTTTATTAGTGATTCTACGTTGAAATGATTATGAGGCTTATATTTTTTCCCCATGTTATTATATGATGAAAAATTTATGATACCAATTTAATTTGATTGGTTAAACAACGTTTTTGTGAAACCCATCTCTTTTTATGGGTCACGATATTATAAATGTTTTACTATCTTGTGAAACATGTATATATGATTTGATTATATGACATACATGACCTATATCTTCCTCCAATGAATTAGGTGATGATAAATGTTATATGAGCTCAAATGTGTACCTGAGTGGTTATCCCAATCCATCAACAAGAGGGTACACATGAGGTAATCCCAATCCTGCAAAAAGATGTTACATGTGATGGTATTCAAAGCCCTCACCAAAAGGGTAAACATGAGGTCATCACAAGCCCACAAAAAGAGGGTACAACATATTTCATCTTAATCTGGATACAGATGTATAGGTGATTATCTCTATTATAAAATGATGTAAAGTAATTTCTAGGTGTCCCTGACTTGTGATTTTCTGTGATTATGTATATTCCACAACTTCATGTTGTATTCCTATACTATGCTCTCATGTCATAGGCTCTTAATTTCCTTATTAATCATGTTTTATGAACTAACAATCATTATACCATGATTTTGGTGTATGGTCTTTGATATGTATGGTATGATATTCATATTTTTTGATCATGTTGTCATACCATTATGTTCATGTTCTTCTTATATATCTCATTTAGTTTCCCTTAATGAGTATTTGAGATCACCCATTATTATATTTCCCTTCCACGGGTTATGAAGAAATGTTTTAAGTAGGATTACAGATTGAGAAGATAATTATGAGAAGCTTTGAGGATATTTCACTAGATTAGAAGATTGTGTTCCATGTTTCCAATAGAACTAAACTGTTACATTCCTGATGCATGTGTTTGTGTAATTAAATGAATATTATTCAAAATATATATATTATCCAAGTATGTCAATCTTAGGTCATTATATTTGGTATCAAAGGAAATTTTTATTCAACCATTATAAATTATGATGAGAAAACATTAGTGATATATCTATGTATATTTAAGAGGGTATGCTAAGGGATTTCAATATGGATAAGTTTAACGATGGATTAAAGTATAAGAAAATTTCTTGGAATTTGGGTGTGTGATAGAGAAAGTGTTTTCCTAGAATGACATCCCCATATTAATACTTTAAGTTGATGTGGGCCTAAAAAAATTTATATAGGGGTAAAACCCCTAAAAACACCATATTGGGCTAGACTTGATTAGGAATTAGTGCACGTTAATAGGCCTTTAAGAACACCTGGTTTGACACTCTTGGGAGATATGATTAATAAATTTAAAAAAACATTATAAACCATCCGGATGGATTTAAATTGAATATGACTATGAATAACATAGTATAAACTCAAGGATTTATACTTCAAAAAATATATTGGTATGATTTAGACATCAAATTAGTTATTTTCAGGATTATTTTGTTCCCCACAATGATTGGTGTAAGTCACACTATTGTTTTTTTAGTCAATTGATGGAACCCAAAGGAACCATGTTAATTCTAAGTGAAATGAGAAATGCAAGGATTTTCCACGTAAGAATCCAAAAATATGGGAGCTTGAATGAAAAATATTTTTGAAAATCTCAAAAACATTCTTAAGCTATGAAAAATTCTAAACATACAATTTTGAAAAGGATGAAACAACATTCAGTTGGGTCCTAAATGTGGAAAATTCAACATACATTTAATTATTCTAATAATCCACTTGTTTTTTAGAAATTAATGAGTAACTCGGAAATGATATTTTTAATTCTTCAATTTTCGATGCATGAAAAAGTAATTTTGGGTTTTTATCATTTTGAAGCTGATGAAGACTAATGGTGGACTCTTAATATGAACAAAATGGGATAAAAAAATTAATCTATGTAATGATAAGAGTTTTAGGAGATATTTTTCAGTATGTACATACCATATATTCTACGAACAATGATTCGGAAAGAATTCCTAGATCATATGAAAAGGGATTATGAATCTATTGGTATCTATTAATTTAATTAAAAAGATTTTTATGGTACTCTTTTGGTTTATTGATTATCCATGTAAGAAAAATAGATTGATTCTTCAGTGTCTTGAAAAAAATTCTTTTAATGGAATTTTCAATAAGAAAATTCTGTATATATATTGATGTTTTTTTATGTGCACTGATGTAAGAAATGGAAATTGGATATTCCCACCATTACTATAGTTTTTTTACTATAAATTAAGATCAAGTGTCATGAAAACATAAATATTGTAGTGAAATTATTGGTATTTGTTTCAAAAAATGTGGGAAGAAGAAATCAGGTTAAATTTACATGGGGAAAAGATTGTGTTATAAGTGAGGAACGGTAGGTCATCAATATGACGAATTCTTAAGTGAAGGGGAGAATTTATATGTTGATGTGAATACTGAGATAGATAAAAAAATACACCTCCAACACTTCAGTGTTTCATTTTCAAGGAATTTGGGAATTATGCTAACATGTTCCCCAATCCAAGGACTAACGTGGATGATAAAAAAACAAAAACCATTCAGGAGAAACAACAAAGGGATTGATTATTATATCATTATGGATGAATTGAACCCAGAAAATTAGGGAATAATTATCCTCATCTTTTTAGTTGGGAATTTCATGTTTTATTTTGTTTGGATAATCCCTATTAAAATATGTTTGTATATACTTTAGCAAAATTTTATGTGACTATATAATTGGATTTTGGAATAATGAAATACTATATTCTATTAGTATAAAGATAAATCCATTATTCAAATGAAAATGTTTTTGTATAAGATAATAGATAATAAAAGGAATGAAGAAGAACAAATGTATTCAACATGGTTTTATGGTAATTCAGGTTATTACCAGGTTTCAAGAGAATATATGATGAAAGAGTTCACTTATTTGGTATTTGGAAATAAATAGAAACTTTTGTATATTATGGGGATTAATGTTAAATTTATTTTGAGAAATTTATTAACCTTATTTAAAAATTATGAATTTAGAATGGTTATAAGGAAAACCAATTATGATAAATTTTATTTTTAACATTGGTTGATTTTTTAGTTATTAATGTATTACATAACCATATGACGATTTATGAATATTAGATAACTTATTCTAACAATTTTTTATGAGGACGACTCAAGGTAAATTGAATGAATTGTCATTATATGTGTGGATCTTGTGATCTATTAGTGATTTGGATCCCATAAATAGACCTTTATTTCTTGGAGTAATATATGAAGTGAAAATTGGTCAAGAAACATCTGATGGATGTAATTTTTCTTATGAAATGGTATGAAATCAAGTAATTTTATCTCATTGTGAAAAATCATAAAATTTAGGATAATAGTGTTGAAATAAAATGTCAACATATTATCATATTTTTTATGATATCAATGAAAATTTTCAAAACAAATTGATTTACAGATTTTTTTCTTTATCTTTCTTTTGAAAATTTCCACTATTAGTATCAATCAGTATTTGCATTTACTATTCTATTCTATGTCAATATTTTCACTTTACACATAAGTTCTTCTATGTTGAAACCCATTTATGAGTTACCTTAGTTAATTGTTTTGTTTTTAACTTTATTTTAATAATATATGTTTTATATTTAATTTTTAAGATGTGGTTTTATATGAATATAACTTTAATGTTTTAAAACATTGATTACCTTGAAAAATTTTGAAGGTGAAAATCAATTTATTTGGGGTTGAATGTAAAATCTCGAGTTTTTATGGATTTTTTTTGTATAAATTGAACATATTTGATAGATCTTATTGCATACTAAACCAAGTTAATATTTCCATAAACGAAACACTAATCTAATATTTCACTATATGAAACACAAATATTTTCATTCATAACATGAAACACTACATTTGGCTTGTGTTACGCATAATGGGATAAATTTTTCAAAAATTTAGTTTTATATTCATTTTCTGGCACACTTATTTTTAAAAAAATGACACTATTATAAATAATATTTGAAAAATTAAACATTATTTTTGTAATTGTATCATCAAAATTATCTCAGTATAATTTTTTAATATTTTTCTAGGAAGTTACATTTTTTGATGAATTGTGAAAAATATAGAATTATAATTGAAACTGTATTTTTTGTTAATTTATTAATAGAGATAAATTATATTTTTAAAAAAAATATTTAGATGAATTATATGTATATTAATCCAATTTAGGGAATTTAATTTAGTTTTATATTGGAATTAGATATAAAAACAACAAAACTTTTGAACCATTTCACATTAAAAACATGTTTTTCCATCCCGTATGTGGGATTAATTTAAATTTTTTTCCACTTCAGAAAATAGAATTTGGAAAATTTTATTCCTTATTTGGAATTTTAATAATTTATACTTTCTTATATGGCCAAATTAATTTTTCACAAAAATAATTATTGAAACCATATAAAATTAATCGCAGTGATTAAGAGAAAGAAGAATTTACAAAGGGAAGAAACATAAAAATTAAGTGGATCCAGAAATATATAAAAAACAAATAGGATATAAATATTTGGACTATATCCCATATTTTATAGAAAATGGTTCATTATTATAGGCATATGATGTAATAGAGACCACCCAATAATGTTTTTCTTTTTATATTTACAAGAATACCACTCCTTCACTATAGAAGGGAACTCACTCTCCCAACTTATTCACACCACTCAAGAAACATTGAATACAAAAAACATACCAAAATCACCCCAAAAATTCCCTACTAATCCTATAAGCCTTAATTTTGGTATAAATCAAACCAAGGATGTCCATTGGTGAATACCAAAAAGAGATAACTGGATAATATATAACTTTTATTAACAAACATTTTTTATTTCTTCCTCTAAACCATTCAATTATTTCGATAACATGCTTATATAATAACCACAGTATCTTACATAAAATTATATACTATTTTGTTAAGGGTAAAATCCAAATCTTCACACCCTTCCATCAAATTGGACAAATAATCATCATTTAGTTGTTTGGAGGACTACAACCTCGCAAACTAATGTCATTCATTCTTTCATTACCGACTTTAAAGGTTTGGAATAATATTGGACATTATGTTTATAAATAATATATATAATATTTTTTTGTCTCTATTCTAATTAAATTATTATTTAAAATTAACTTTCATCCATTATTTTCTTTTGAGAATATGAAAATGTCATCTGTGTTTACGGTGGACTACTATCTCACGAAGCAATGCGATTCATCCATAATTTACATGAAATATATTAATTAATTGTTTAAAATAAATATTTGAAATATATGATATAAAAATTATATTGTAATGATAATATATATATATATTACTTTTCTTTCTTTCAATATGATAAGAAATGGAATGAACATTCATGTGTATGTGTGACCAACGGTATCCAAGAATGGTTTATTTAATTTCTTATTTATTTATTTGATACATTACTATAAATACATATATAATGAATATATATGATATTTATATCATGTTATAAATTTATTCAATTTTAAAATTATGGGATAATTAAAAAGACCATAAAATAAAAAGTCTGGATATATATGAAAAACAAATCGGTTATTACCAAAAATGTAACATTAAAATGGAATTATTAATAAAAAGGTAATAAAAATTCATAATAAAATAATATATGGTATGATATATAAAATTATGGTTATTTTGAATTTTTATAATAAGATTTTATTTATTATAAAGGTGTTTTGAACAAATTCGATGAGAGTCAAGTGTTAAGGTAATGGGATTTCTAGTTTTGTTTTTATTTCCACGAGCCTTATGAAACATTTACAACTTGTTTATTTTGTGTAGTGTATATAGATATATATGAATTTTTATATCAATAGATTCATTTTTTTAATATATTAAAAGTTATAATTGCTGTTATTATTTTATATATCTCATGATTCCAAAATTACTCCAATAGTAAGTGATTTTCATCTCACTTTATACTTTTTTATGGAACATGACAAATTAACCACATATTTCTTCTATGTGATGTTTATTATACCCGTGAATTTATTTTATTATTATTATATTGAAGGTTAATTTTATTTACATATCTATTTTAGGATCTCACTTTCATGGGGTTTACAGTTTAGAAGCCACCAAATCAGTAATGGAATTTTTTCTCACTTTTTCATTATTTAAACACACGTTATGTTATGCACCTATATTTTTTCATGATGATTATATAATTACCATTTTAAATGTTATATCATGAATATATTTATTTTATTGGTATTATAAGATTCATTTTTTATTATTATTTCATGGGGATTATGGTTCAAGGTCTCTAAGGTTGTTATATTTTATTTCTATAATCACATTGTTTATCGGGATTATTTATGATTATAGTTACACTGATGAAATATAAGATCCATATCTAAATAATTCTCATGAATTTTATTATCCTATGGTTATTCATGATATCTTTCCATAATGGTACCATTTTTGCAGACTTTGGTACTAAATATATTTAATTAAATTATCTTAATAAAATTTAAATTTATTTCTCGCATCGGTTAGAAATATGATTTATTAAAAACCCTTGTTTTCTAAAAATGTTTTAAAAAATGTTTTAAATGATAATTTAATCTCATTTTCAAGAAAAATTATTTTAAAAATGTTATATTATTTAAAGAATTTCTAAATGGTTTTAAAATATTCTTATATATGTTTTCAAGGAAAAAGGTTTTCAAAATGTTTTATGATTGAAAAAGTATTTTCAAAAGTGGGAATGTTATTTTTCTATAGAAATTTGTTAAAATAGTTTTAAATAATACATAATATGTTTGAAAATTGGATTTTAAAGAAACTAATTTGGAAAATTTTTTATGTGTTATGAAATTATTATTAAGGAAATGTTATTTTTCTAAAGAAATATTTCAAGTGAGATATAAAAATCAATCTCTATCTATGATGTCATAATTTGATAAAGTTTTTGTTTCACTGGGGATTTTATCCATGGAAACAATTATTATTCATTATTTTAATTGTTTAATTTTAAAATGAAAGGTTTTTTTATTGAAACTATTTATATTCCATGAATTATAACCTGATAAAACAGTTATGAAACCTACTTCTTTAAATGGGTTATTATATGATGAAATGTTAATGAAACATGTCTCTTTTCCACAAGTTATTATATGATGAATTTTTTTATGATCCCCATTTCATTTTGGGGGTTATAATATGAGGTTTACGAAAAAAATTTCTTCCCATGGGTCATGATATTATGAATATTTTATTATCTTTTGGAAGAAAAATGTCTGATTTCATTATGTGAAGGGTGGGACCTATGTCTCCCTTCAATTCATAGGGTAATGAAATTTTTTTTATGAACTCAAAGGGTATACTGGTGGTCATCCTATTCCCAAAATAATCCCAAGATCATAACTAGAGGTTAAACAAGAGGTCATCCCAGGCCCATAATAAGAAGGTACACATGAATATATCCTAATCCCTCAATAATAGGGTACAAAGGAGGTCATCCCAACTCCAATAAGGGTACACAAGTGATTATCCAAATCCTAACATGTTATGTTGTCCTTAGTAGGCATCCTTGACATAATATTTTCTTTTCTTATGTGTGTGAAAAAATTCCATGTCATCTTTCGATTGTATTCTATCATAGATAATAATCTTTATTAACTTATATTTTATGTCTTATAATATATAAATATTCAACACATCACTCAGGTGTATGATTGTAATGCAGGTTATGATTTTTAAATTTTATTCTCACGTTCTCATACCCTTACATTCATGTTATTCTTAGGTATCTTCTTTATTTATCCTTACTAAGCATCTGAGATCAATATTTATTATGATTTATATCCCCAGGTTTTGAAGAGTGGTTTTTTTGTAGGAGTACTGAAGTGGAATATCCTTTGTGGGAACAATTTAATATCGTTCTCTATACTAGAATATTTTTTCCATGATTATAAAGGATCTAAAATATTATGGTCCTAAGGAATGCGTTTGTGTAATGTAGTGAATATTCATTTAAAATTGTTTAGGGTCCATTCATGTTATTCCTTTGGTAGTTATATTCCTTAAATTATATTTATAGTGATATAATTTAATTGAAATAAAGATAGAGAGCAGAATTATTTTTATAGGGATTTGGGGTCTCCAAGATAATCTCATAATTTACTACACTAATAACCATTTCCACATTCTTTATTATATTTTAATAATTTTCATGTGGATCCTCAAAACCGAGTGAAATATGTTAACACTTAGTGTTTATAGATCATAAGAAGAGATTTAAACTATACTCTTACCCCTAAACCTATCAATGGTCTCATAAAATACCACACATATTACAAGATGTGTAAACTAAATAATAAATAATGAATATAGATTATGATAGTAGTAATACATAATTTACTAAGATAATACAACTAAAAGATTATGGGACAACTCTAGAAAAATATTTACTGAAAGTGAATCCCTTTTGATGTTTATAATTCTCCTTATATTAATTTTTTAGGAACACACATATGAAATAAAACAGTATCCTTCTTCTTATTTATTACTTTTAATGATAGAGAATTTATAATAATAATAATAATAAATTAAAAATAATTCTATAATTCATAGAAGTTCATGAATATTCAAGAACATTAATATATCATTTTATGAATATGGGTTTCTATCTCAATCACTACCACATTGAATTATAAAATAATTTTAAATTAATTGATCCAAATTATTTCCTTAATATTATCCTTAAATATAAGTAGCTCTATTCCCACTATTAAATTGTATTACCTTCTAGAAATAAAATCCCACACCAAAAAAATTCATACATTCCTAAAATCATGACTTTGTAAATACAACCTTTAAAGGTTGATAAATATTTAACATTAAAAAAATAAATAAAATAAATCCATGAAAAAACATATGTGTTTTAAATATAGATAACTAATAATGATTTAGTATTTTAAATACGATAAATATCCAAATGGATATCTTATTTAAGAATAAATTTAAATTTATGATGTTTACATTTGATTTAATAGGTGTCTAAACTTTTTCCAGATCACCCCATTCCTTGAATAATAATTTTCACCTTATTACAGGTTTAATATATTAGGATAAACTAATATTTGATAAATTTATGTATTTTTAAATAATAACAACATAAATAATTTTACATAACTAATTTACTTCTCATATAAATAATTTTTTGTACTTTTAATCTTATGTATGATTAATTAATCACCAAATAACTTAGATTTCAGGTATAGTTTATACACATGAAATTTCATCAACAAACATCATGAATCATACTCTCATTATAATTCAACATTGTTATCCTCTTTAAAAAAACATAAATAACCTTTTGCTCTATCAAATTAAAGTCACTAGTAAAAAAAATTAAATTTTTTGATCAAAAAAACAAATGTAATTATGATGGAGCACAGTAAATACTCAATATTCTCCACCTTTTAAATGATCACAATACCCACTACACATAATTTTTTTTAAATATTTTACTAAAATACATATTCTAATAAAATAGTACATAATGATTTTTTGTTTAGTATTTTCTATTCATTTTTAATTCAAAAAAAAGTTATTATAAATGTATAACATAGTAATCATTTTACATAGAAATATAATAGTGTGAATGTGAAATTAAATTAAATTATAATATAAAATTTATAAGTACTAGTAAAATAAAGTAAATTAAATAAGAAACATATTAAAAAATATTCAACATAGAATCATTTAGGTGTGGGATCAATTGGATTTGGTTCGTGTTCATTTGGTTTGGAAAAGGTTGGGAACTTGATGAAAAACTACACCATTAAGAAACACATGGTTTTATTGTAACTATGACAAAAAAATTGTCTCCTTGAAATATATTACCCTAAGACACTACTAAAGGAGATATTTTTTACATAAACATTCGTCAATATGTTTTGATTCATCCTTAAATTTATACATAGTGGATTTTGGCTTCTCAAAATTGATGTTTAGAAGGATTTTATGGTTAAGAGGAACTAGATTTATGTAATGTTAGTGATGTTTTCTTATCTTATATATCATCAAATGAAGTTGGTGGATGGTTTTTTTCTTCTAAAATATCTACTCTTTATATAAATACTAGTTCATCCATTTCTATTTCATGAATTATGGACTATTTTCAATAAATGTGATATTCATGTTGGTTGTTTTTTAGGTATAAAAAATAGAATAATATCTTTTTCTAAAATTTCATATAAATTTTTTTCTCTCATATCCATCCTTGAAATAATAACATTATTTATTGAAAGTAATTTATGATTTTTTACAAATCCTTTTTTAGTTTAAAACTAATTGTTTTTTTTAAAATAATTTTTTTTAAAATCAAGTTAATGATATGTTGTTATATGATTATAACTTATTTTGATGACAAGTATCTATAAATCATAATGACGAAAGTGTTTTTACAAACTTGTGATTAGAGACACCAGAGCAGACTTAGATCATTGAAAACAAATTATAGAGTACTAATTTTTTTAAAATAAAGAAAGACATAAATTGATGAAATGAACTTCTTTTCTGAGATAAAGAAAAATTATTTACTAATAAATACATGTTTATTGATGAAAAATAATTTGAATAATAAAATCTATTTTATTAATAAAACATTCTGGAATAAGAACAGTAGTCTGCTAAAGAAAACCTTGTTTCTAAAAAAATGATGTTTTCTAGTGAAATATTATTTTCTAAAGGTAAATAAATTATTTAATTTATTAATGTTAAGAATATTATAAATATTGTAACTTTCTAAAGATTGTTACTTGTTAATTTATTTTTATTTTATGTTCCTAAAACATTATGAAAAATGCATGAAATAAGGTAACATTAATATATTAGATGATATTTGTGAATTTATGGTTTTTCAAAAATTTGAATTTCTTTTCATAAGAATCTCCTTCAAACTGAAAATTTCATTCAAAATATGAATTATAATGGACTAAGAAGTTCTAATGGACAAAGAATTTATAACTAACTAAGAATATCTTATAGATTGATGAGTACTATCAGAAAGAGGAATTCTATTAGATAGAGAATTTATATCATAAAGATAAGTTCTATCAGATAGAAAAAGTGTAAGAATTATTAATTTGTGAATGATGTGGTAGAAATAATACTTTATATTGGTTGAATGTTTTGGAAGACATTATAAGTTGAAACCGTGTTCTAATTCTTTCTAGTTATCATGTATCATCAGAGAAGTAAATGTTATTTTTTTCGTTTAGGCAAACAAAATTGGAATTAAAAATAGATTTTCAAACCAATTTTTCTGTACTATTGTTTCAGATCTATTGTATTGAATTTGAGAATATGTTATAGATAATTGAATATATTTTGAAAATAAAGAATCATCAATGAGAATTTATGAAGCTATCAAATAAGAATTTCAAATGTATGTGAAATTTCAGATTTTAGAGTTTTTGGGATCTGAAAAAACATTTCAATTTCCCACCTTCACTTTCCATAGAGCACCTAAAATTAGTGGGGGATATTAAATAATACATTGAAAATATTCTCTCATTTGAAAATGAGTTTTTACTCTTCAATTTTTTTTTCATAAGTGATTCTTCCATCTGAATTTTTTTTGTTTCAAAGAAGGGTTTCTAGAAAGAGGGTTCTGATCCAAAGAATGAATTCAGTCAAGTTCGGTTTACATAAAAAAATAAACTATGAGAATCAGATTATATCATGAGAAGATGTTTGAAAAAAATGTGTATGATAATTATATTTAACATAAGTTGAAATCAAGTATATATTAAGAAAAAGAAAATCAAACTGAATCTATTAGATCGAGTTTATCAAACTGAGGAAATCAGACCCAAGAACATTAGAATAAGGTTCAATATATATGTTTTGAAAAGAAAAATTCTTTGAGGTTCATTTTCATGTGTGTATAAATTTTTTATGAATTTTTTTTAAACATACATGATTTAGTTTAACCATTCTTATAGTGTGATAAAAGGTCTCTAACAGTATTTGACATTAGTTGTATTCTATTTTTTATTATATTGACTTCAAATATACCAATGGGGAGGGATATGGAATGGATATTGGATGTCAAATTGAAGTTGAAACTTTTAAATCATATATTAAGTATTTTATTTTCACTTTCTCCATGTATTTATGTTTACTAAAAGTTGATAAGTAATAAACTCTAACAAGTTGTAGGAGTTATGTTTAGTAAAGTTAAAATTTGTAATACGAAATTAACTGATTCACCCCCTAGTTTTTCTTCAAACATGTATAACTTCAATTGGTGTCATATAATGGTTCACCTATTGAATCCATATCATGGATAATCTAAATTCAATTAATAGTAAAGGAATTCCAACATTTGATGGAATAAATTTTTAGTCTTTGAAAAACAATATGATTATATATCTTCAATATATTGTCCAAGAAGTTGTTGATACTACAACAATTGTGTTTACTCCTATTGTGAAATATTTTATGATGATTCTTGATGTCAAGAGAAATATTAGATTTGATGTAAAATATATAAATTTCATTACTATATCATTATTATAAAATTTTAATATGAAGGTGAGGGATTAAAAAACATCAAAGAGTATGTGGGAGATGCTCAAAAGTATTTTTTTTATGGCATACTAATGCAAATGAAGAAATGTTATAAATCTTGTGTAGAAATTTTGATGATATAATAATGAGAGATCAATAAATTATTAAGGGGTGCTTTACCAGATTAAATGAATTTGTTTGAAATATCAATGGTTTTGGAGATGTTTTGAAAGGCTCTACAATTCTGAAGAAACTCGTGAGAAATTTTCCAAATAAGTCTGATTCTAAAATTTGTACATTAGAAGATAATGATGATTTATCTTTTGTTGAGATATATGTTATTATTGTTTCTTATAATATGAGATAATCCATATTGTTAAAAATAATCTAAAAAAGGAAATTCTTTTTAAAGCTTTGACAATGTGGAAAATTTAATTTGTTGAATATGTAGATCATTGTAATTCTAAAGACAAAGTTTAATATTTGTGTAAATGAAAAAATGACTGTTATTTCAAAGAATTATAGAAAAAGAATCAGAATGAATTGATGATAACATACTCTTAAATTTTCTATGTGTGGTGTAATCAGAAACGTTTCTATATATTTTCACGAGAATAAATTTTGAGAATATCAAGATGATCTTGATGGAAAAAAATAGAAAAGGTGTAAAATTTGTTCTAAATATGAAAAATAATCCAAAAATATTATAATAAGTTTACTATAAATATGAAAAGTATGTTGAGTAAGAAATTTCAATCATAATAAACTGACAACTCTTCTGAAGTTTAAAGATAGAAAAAGTTCATAACATTTTCTAAAATAGTTGAGAAAACAAAATATTTTCCATATAATGAAAAGAAAGGTGATGTGATAAATATTTTAGAGTGTATCATCTCATATCATAACTATTTTCATGAATTTATAGAAATGAAACTCCCAAGAAAGAAATTTAATAATGAATAAAGGTGGTTGAAATTTTATTGATGGTGGAAAATATATCTTCAATGAAGAAGAAGAATACATCCAAGAGATCCTAAATTACAAACTTATAATTTCTCAATAGGTAATTATGGTTAATGATTTTATAAATAAGTTAGAATATAAGGGAAAATAATTTAACTAGTCTCAATCAAAACTTCTTGAGACCAGATTTATTTTATTAAAGATAAATGAAATATTCAAAAACTCATCAAAATTAAGATCTAAAATTTCTAAAGATGATGAGAAATATAAAATCAAGAATCAGGTAAAATGCTTACCCATTAAATATATTGTTTCAATTTATTTTATTAACATTTTAGGAAAGAAGAAGTGTAATGGGAAAATATTATTTGATAAGGTATTATAAAAACTATCAAGCCTATAAAAATTGAATGATATATTAATAGGAAATATAGTACACATCCATATTATTTTAAACTATAAAGAAGTTATTAACGTCAAAAAGGACTCTATAGTGAAAAATATTACATAAAAATAAATATTTGACGTTATTTTCTTGTTATGTGAAATCTATGGGAATACGATATATAATTTTTTTCATGACCCTTCACTTATCAAATAATAGATTGATTAAAGTGGAAGCAATGGTGGAAGTAGAATGTGTAACATTCCTATAACATAGCATGTTTGAAAATTAAAACTCAAGATGTTATAAAAAATACAATGGAAAATAAATTTGAATATCTAGATGAAGTATGTGGAATATGTTACTATGATGTCCATCATGATGAAAATAATATGAGACTCCTTCCATAAGAAGTTTCTTATAGTATAAAAAAGGAAACTGGAAATAACAAAGATGGGGAAATAGATTGTGTTTATGATTAATCGTTGAAAGAAAGTTAAAAAAGAAAAAAATCATGGATATTTGTTAGTGGTTGTTCATAACCCATGTCTGGTGATTTAAAAATATTCAATGATTTTGAAAATTATTATGGAGGATTTATTACCTTTGGGAATGATAGTTCCTTAAAAATTATAAGAATTAGAATATCAGATATTAAACAGAAAAGGTTAAAATATAAAGACGTATTATTTTTTGTTGGGATAAAACATAACATACTTTTTATAAATCGACCTTGGGATGATTTAAATGAATTTATTTTCAGAAAATATTCTTTTATTATCATATGTGTGGAAGATGGAAATGTTTTTTCAAGAGGATAAATAAATAGTGGAAATCTCTTTCAAATAAGAGAACATTACAACACTAGTTACTTGGGTGTAGAAGTTAAAAAATGATGTGGAACCTGTAACTTGTGCATCTTGGACATAAAAATATTAACAAACATTCTAAATTTGATACTATATGAAACCTTCTAGAAATGAGAAGAAGAGGAAAATATGTTTAAAAAAAATTTCTTTATGGGAAAATGGCTACTAAAAGTCATAATAAAGGTGATATTCATTCTACCATGCCCCTTGAACTTATTCATTCTGATTTATGGGCATTGATGAGGGATCAATCAAAAAAATAATATTTTTTACTTTATCAAATTTATTAATTATTTCATCTACATGACCAATGTTATGTTTATAAAGGACAATTCATAGGAATTAGAGATGTTCAAAAATTTTATAGGAGAAGATGATAGAGGAATGCGTATTTACATAATTATTTTGATAATTGATAATAGAAAGGAATTCAAAGTCAATTCCTTTGAATAATATTTTATGATACAAGGGATTAAACATTAGTATATTGCTCTAGACACCCCTCAATAAAATGGTGTTTCATAATGGAAAACAGAAGTGTATAGGAAATGGGAATAATCATGTTATCATAAAAAACATTCAATGTTATACAGGTTTGAAGCTACTTGTGACGTTATGCATGTTCAAAAAATATTTTTTCGAAGGCAAGAATCTGACATGAATTCCAATAAAATGGGGTTCAAAAAAACCATAATTGAAATATTTTATATATTTTCTAAGTCTCTAATTCTAAAAAATAAAAATCTGGATCATGGAAATTTTAATGAGAATAATGAAGAATGATTTTTCATGGGATATTCACCCAATCAGAGAAGTTACAATTTTTGGAACGAATGTTTAAAAATGTTTTGTGGATTCATATGATGTGAATGTTATTGAAAATAAAAAATCCATATTAATTTTTTTTAGAATATTAAAGATGAAAAATATAATATTTCCAAATAAAATAATGGTGACTCAAAACAATCTTATTATGATTTATAAGAATCATGTATTAAGGAAAGTGAAGATACCAGATAAATTGTGATACTTCCTACTTTATGAATACATATTGAGACAAAAACTATTATTTTGAACCGGAAGTATATTTTTTATCCAAGAATACACATGAAATTAAAAAATAATATATCACACATTTTACAAATTGAACCATAATATGTTTCAGAAGTAAGGGAACCAACAAAAATGGGTGGATATGATGAAATAAGAGCTGGATCAAATTAAAGAAAGATGAACTTGCGGACTTATTCCATTACTAGATAAAAAATTATTGGAAAAAAATGGTTTTGAGTAAACAAGTTAAATGGGATTGGAGAAGCTATATAAAATAAATAAATATTGTTTTCAAAGGATACGTTCAGTGGGAATGTGATTATTTTGAAGAATTTGTTTCCCGAAGTTCATGATTTAAAACTATTAAAATATTTCTAGTTGTTTCTTCATATCAAAATTAAATTAATAATCAGAAGGATGTAAAATCATCTTTTCTAAATAGATATAATAAATAATCTATTCAAATTTAAAATTCAATGTGGGTTTCTACTTGTTGAAGATGAAAGAAATGTTTTTAAATTGAATAAATATTGAATGGATTGAAATAAGCCCCACATTCATTGTAATAAAAACATTAATTTTTTTATATTGTTAGGTTTCCCTAAATAAATAGTTTATACAAACTTATATGTGAAAGATACTGACACAAAAAACATATTTATAATTTTTTATAGGAATGATATATTTTGTTCGGTGGTTTCAGAAATTGATTGTAAGAAATTTTTTAGGAAATAAACATGAATTCTGAAATTTCAATGTTCATAGAATCAAATTTCATCCACGTATTAGAATATCAACAGAAGGAAATAAAAATATTCCTCTCTCAGTAAAAGTATGCCAGGTATTTGTTAGAGAATCTTGGGATAGTAGAATCCAAATAAGTTCCATCTCTTATTTCAGTGATCACAAGGTTTAATAAATATAAAATTGTTATAAGTGTGAATTAGAAATATTTCTAGAAACATATAGGTGGTTTCTGATATCTCACATCATCAAGACATGATATTATTTATGTTGTAACTTTGTGTTCCAAATATTAGAGTGATATGAAAGTGTCTCATATTTTGGAATAAAAAATAATTCTATGTTATGATAAAGGAACAACTTCACATTGAAATTTATAAAAATGAATTTGTGAAATGATTATTCATGTTTATATCAATGTATATTTGGGCAATGATTTTAATGAAATAAAATCAATATATGGATGAATATTTTATAGGGGAGAATATTTTATGAGTTTTCATATTAATAAATAATGTTTAGTAACTTTATGAACAATGAAATAAGAATATTTTTCTTTTAAACTTCCTTGTACTCAAATGTTTTTTATCCAGGTTCAGTTGGAATATTTGAAAATTAATGTTTAGAAAAAATTGATGTTACTTTGTGATAATCATAGTGAAATTTATCATTATAAAAATATATTCTAATATTCATGATCAAAACATTTCGAAATCATGTTTAACATTATGAAATAACTTTTTTGGGTGGTGATTTTGTTCAGGGATATTTTTCAAGAAAATATATAATTTATGATATTTATACAAAAGAAATTCCTAAGAATGATTTGTGAAAATGATGATGCATCTTTATGTTCAGACTCCACCATAAACTTCCTAAACATATTATGTAATTATAACATGTATAAAAATATCTTCTCAGTAAGTGATGAAATTCCTTCAAAAACAATACTTTATTCAGTAGTGTGTTGGCTGGACACACTCTTTTAAGAAAATATTTGATTTGGTAAATGATCATAAAAATATAAAAAAATGAGTGTAGAAAAATAATGAGATGAAAAATTTATTAATTACAGTCAACAAATAATTCAAATGGGAAAATCATTTGTGATGTGTTGTTTTAACAAAGTTTTTACTAAACTATTTTTTTAAAAAAAGAATTCTTTTGTAAATCATGTAAGATTTATGTTGTTAAAATTTTATAACTTTTTTTGATAAGTTTCAAGGAATAGAAATAATTATAGTGTTTTTATGATATAGGGGTACACAGGTATGATTTTGGAATTAGATAATCTGGAAAACAATTTTTTTGAGTTAGAATTTGTTTAAAATAAAGAAAGTCATAAGTTATTTAAGTTGTTTTTTATTGAGATGAATAAAAGAAATCAACGAAATTTTTTTTAATGAGGAAATAATGATTGAAAAATTATTTTTTTATTGAAGAAAACTTCTTTATAATGAAAAAAAAATTTCTGAAGAAAATGTTTTACTGATGAAAACATGTTTAATAATGAAAATTTTTTTGGTGAATAAAAAAAATTTCTGAAACAAAATATTTTTATTGAAGAAATTTAATTATCTAAATATGAATAAAAGTTGTTATATAATAAATATTGGAAATTTGTAAAGAAAATAAATTTCTAAATATAGTTAAATTATGCCTTTATATTATTTTTTGTTTCTAAAACATCATGAAGAAGTCATGATCCAAGATGATGTTTAGTGAATGGATGAGATGTTGATGTTTTTTGTAATTAAATAATTTTAAGTTCTTTGACTCATAATTTCTATCAGGATGAAATGATCTAATGGACTAAGATGTTATAACAGGATGAGAAGTTATAATGGATTGAGAAGTTATAAATAACTAAGAACTTATAATATACTAAGGATTTCTATCATATTGAGTTGCTTTATTGTACTGATAAGTTTTATCGTACTGAGAAACTAGAAGAAATATGATGTTCAAAATGATGTGTTGGAATTGTTAATTTAGAGTGTTTTAATGTTTCTAAAGTCTTTAGAACTTTAAACTATATTGTAAACCATTTTTAGTTAGTCTAGAGAATCAACGTTAACAATATTATTTTTCTTTTATTCTAATTAGACCATGATAATTGAAATAAAAAATATAGTTCCATTATAAGTATTCTAGTCTATAGTTTTAGATCTATTTTTGATAATTCGAGAAGATTTCTGGCAGAAATAAATATGTTTTGAGAAAATACTTGAAGAGATGAGAATTCATGAAGCATTTAATGATGATGTCTTAATGGACAGAAAACATTGGTATTTTTTATGGGAGAAGAATTTTACTTTCTTGCCTTTAATATTTATCAAGCATATATAAATAGTGGTGGAAAGTAAATTATTCATTCAACCTATATACCCATTCAAAAAGGAGTTGATACTAGAAAAAACGATTTCAAAAGTGAGTCCTCCAATTGATGTTATTTTGTTGTTGAACATTTGAATATAGTAATACATTTCTGATCAGAATATTAGACAGAGTTATGTTTATATTACGAAACAGATTTCATCATCCTCATAGAATCAATATGTTTCTTAAGATTGATTTTGAAAAGAATAAGTTTTCCAATCAGATATAAAGGAAATTGGTATCAAGTGCATATACAGAATGGTGAATCATATTAAGTCTATTTGGCTAAGTTTCTTATAATATTGAAAACACACATACGCACCTTGGACTGAGGTTTCAGATAGCTATTTTTTGAATAAAAAATATTGGACCTTCATTTTTTTGGCTCAAATTTTTGAAAGAAAATTATTTATAGACTAATGGGAGTCATTATAATTATTTGTATCGGGAGATAAAATGTTTATAATGGGGTTTAGAAAAAGATGTATTCACTTTTTTTTATATTGAATTTATATATACTCACGGGAGTGGCTATTGAAAGGATTTATATTATCACATTATATCCAGACCATGAAAATACACTACTGGAAATTCAAGCTGTAGCCACGGTTTAAAACCTTGGCTATAGGTCATCAAATCGTGGATATGATTGGCACGACTATAGGCCTAGACTTATAGCCATGGTTTGGAACCGTAGCTATAGGTCTACAACCACGGTTCAAACCGTGGCTCTAGGTATACATCCATGATTCAAACAGTGGTAATATCTCTATAGCCATGGTTTAGAACTGTGGCTATAATAGAGGAGGGATACAGTTCATTTCCAATTTTAGAAACTTTGGAATTAGACCTTCAGATATGGTTTGTAACCATGGAAATAGACCTATAGACACGGTTAAAAACCATGGCTATAGGCTCTGGAAAACCATAAAAGAAATATCCCCCACCCCCTTCACACACCCCTATAGTAGCCCACCCCCTGAAGACCCCTCCCTCCTAGAAACTAGACACCCCACCCTATATAAACCCCATGGACATCCCCCCTGCAAAGCCCCCCTCTTGGACAGACCATGGACACCCCCTAGAGTGACCCAAGACACCTCAACCCAGACCCTGGACACCCCCAAATAGACCCTGGACACCCCCCAGATAGACCCTGGACAACCCTCGGACAAACCCTGGACACCCCCCAGACACACCCTGGACACCCCCCCAGACAGACCCTGGACACCCCCCAGATAGACCGAAGAAACCCCCAGACCAGGACACCCCCCCCCCCCCCCAGACAAACCCTGGACACCCCCAGATAGACCCTGGACACCCCCCAAATAGGCCCAGGAACCCCCCCCAGACCCTGAACAGATCCCCCTGGACAGCCCAGAACTCCACTCCCCTTGACAGCCTCCCCACCCTCCTGGACAGACCCTGGAACCCCCCCTAAAACCTGGACACCCCCCCCCCCCAGACCCCCACTCCCCTGGATAGAACCCCCCCCCCCCCCCCACCCTCCTGGAAAGACCCTGAACCCCCCCCCCCCCCCAAACCCGGACACCCACCCAGACCCTGGACAGATCCCCCCGGACACCCCCCAGTTTCTGGACACCCCACCCCTTACACCCCTTCCAGTTACCCCTACCCCCTACCAGTCCCCTCCCCCCTGCTAGTTCCCCCCCCTCCCCTGCCATTTCCACCCTCCCCCATGCCATTCCTCCGCCCCCACCCCAAATCTAGACACCCAAAAAAAAACCTAGACACTCCCCAGACCCCCGAGACTGACCCCCCCCCCCCCCCAGGACAGACCCCCCAGACCCTGGACACCCCAAAAAACCTGGACACCGCCCCAGACCATAGACAGATCCCCCAGGACCCCCCCCCCCCCAGAACCTAAACACCCCACCCCTTGCACCCCCTCCCAGTTACCCCCTCCCCATGCCAGTTCATCGATAGACCAACCCAACAGAAAAATAGATTTATGCATTGAAAAACCAACAGAATCCATTGATGACATCAAGTAAAATAGTGACTCTATTAATAGTAGACCCAAGAATCCATGGACTGATGCTTCTCTTTAACCAAAATATCTTAAACTCTAGAAGAAACATCATAACAACTTCATTCAAGAAGGCTGCATAATCAATCACGTTCTGAAACTAGGAGGAGTACATTTCAAATCCCACATAGTGCAGGTCAGCAAACATCCACTGTACAGTGCCATTGAGTAGAACCAGTAGAAAAAAGAGAAACATCAAAAGACAAAGAAGAACCATCTTCTGAGAATCAGAAGAATCTAAACAGCTTCATTTCCAGGGGATTTCATTAAAATTGAAGCTTGAATTCTGTTTAAATTCCTCTACCACTTTGATGAACATCCTATTTCTGATATCCAGATATGCATCTGCTGACATCTCTCCATTTTTATACTATCTTAATACAGTAGTGTCTTTCTCATCCATACATGATTCGAGGTATTTGTAAAATCAAGATTTTCTGGAATTACGTAGGCATCCCTATAAGCAGGGTCATTTTCATCATCCTCACTGGATGAATCTTCTGGGTCAGAATAATTGGAGCAGCTTACTAAAGTATCTGATGAGGCATAAACTTTTTCAGTATTGGATGGCTGTGGAGTTATTGTGTTTTGATCCTTCATGATGGTAGCTAGGGAACATGTGATAATTGTTCTTTTAAATTTGGAATTATCCCTACATTTCTAGGTGTTTCTAGCACTTGGAGTGATGAAGCCATCAGAGTTAACCAGTGCTTTCTTGCCTTTCATAGACCTTGATTTTAGGAAGTATTCTTCCAATTGAAAGGGTTTTTCAATCTCCACATGCAAGGGATCTTCATGATCTGATTTCACCTCTTCTTTATCTCTTTTTATAGGTTTTCTTACTTCATGAATAGGTGAGTCATCATTTAAGACTCGCTTTCCTTCTTTAGAAGTTCTGATGTCCAAATGAAAAAAAACTTCATGATTCAATTGCACCTCCTCTGTATCTATTTGTATAGGTTTTCTTACATCAAGAATAGGTGAGTCATAATTGAAGGTATCTTGTATTCCTAACATTAGAAGTCACGGGTATGTGCAAGGTCTCAACATCATAATGGGAGTGGGGATGAATCTTTGAGAGGCTAGGGGGATTCTTGTTATTAGTGCAGTCAGTATTAATTGTCTGAGAAACATGGGGAATTATAGGGGTTTCATTTTCCACCCAAACAGATTTATAGAGAGGGGGAGTTCGAGGGTCATTACATTGAGTCACACATTCATTCATAGAGTGGCCAATTCTTGAGCATTTTTCACAGAATGTTGGGGAATTCTCAAAGAACACATCTTGAATAAAACCATTATCCCCATTTTGAATCCAGAATTGGTATGGAAAAGATTTAGAAACATAGACCTCAGTGAAAATACTAGAGACAGAGGGGCGTGTATGGTTTATAGTGGAAAATTCAGTCTAAATGGGTAGCCTGAATAGACCAGCAATAGAAAATACGGCACTCTATTTGAAAAGGTGAAGGGGTAAATTCAGGAACCCTAGCTAGAGAGGAACAATGGAGGGCTCAGAACCTAAAAAAAGTCAGGAGACCATTTAATAACCTTCATTCCACAACCCCAAATGGGCCAAAATCCATGAGTCCAAAATCTATAATATTTATCCTCTAATGAAAATCAAAAAAGAAGATGTAGTGAATTCATTAAACAAATGAGGGAGATGAGGAAATATTATTATAATGATTTTCAATCTTATGAATCCTTTCCTATATGTATCCAATACTCTAGTGGCTGCTGGCTGGAAGTGAAAAGTGCAACAGTAAGGTGGACTCCAAAGTCTGCACTGCTATAGTGGTCAAGAGTGCCCTTTTTTCTCTAAATCTTGAGAGTGTGGCTAGTCCTGATGGGTTCGAAAATTAATTCTTTATGTTCTAATGGGACATAGTTCATGATGATCTCCTTAATGCTATGAGGGGGTTCTTTAACCATTTCTCAGTGATCTATGGAATCAACTCCAAATTTTTTTCCCTGATCCCAAATATGGAAAATGTTGTGGATGTAAAGGATTTCAGACATATTGCTATTTGGAATACCTTTCCAAAAATCATTAGAAAAATAATTTTTATGATGTTAGGTCCCATTTCTCGTGGGTTTATCTCTTCAAATCAGCCCCCCCCGGATAACACCCCCTGGAAAGCCCCCCTAGACACCCCACCTGCACCCTGTCCCTACCCTAAAGACCCCCCCCCTCGAACCCCCTTGGATAGCCCTTGGGAACCCCCCTGGACAACACCTCCTGTATACCCCACCTGCCCCCTACCCAGCAGACCCCCAGCACCCCCCGGACAGCCCTTGGACACCCCACCTTCACCCTACCCTGCAGACCCCCTAGGACAGCCCTTAGACACCCCCTGGACAGCCCCTCCTAGACACCCCACCTGCACCCTCCCCCTGCCCTACAGACCCACCGGTACCTCTCGGACTGCCCTTGGAAACCCCACCTGGAAATCCCCTCCTACAAAATTTTATAGCCATCAGTACCTTCACTTTATTATGAAATAATGCTAAATGAAAAATGCCTTGAAACTTTTCCATGAATAGTCTTTGGCTAGCTTAGTCTGAATAATAGACTTCCACCACTTATAACTCGGACCCTCTAGTAGGATGGTTACAAAAATAACATTAAGAGAATCATAAATCTAAAGCTGGTTAAAAATATCCTCATCCTTCAGTACCAAAACCGATTCTTTCTAATAATCTTGTTACCCAAGAATTATTGTGGGGCTACCATCTTGATTCTGGGGTTCCTAGATGTGCCGTCAGGATCGATTTATTCAAGTATTTTGATTCGATCATGTGGGACTTATTATGGGATACTTTGGATCTGCTCGGATTTCCCGCTAGGTTCTCGTGTTGGGTTAATTGATGAATCTCTACCTCAATGTTCTCAGTGAATATTAATGGCAGTTTACATGGATACTTTTCAAGGGAAATAGGTCTTAGGCAAGGGGATCCGCTTTATCCTTTCTTTTTTGTGATTTACATGGAGTTTTTCTCGTGCATCCTGGAATGTAGGAGGATGGAGGCTGGGGGTTGGGGGCTAGCGCGGTGGTTGGTGTAGGCTGGATTGGCTGGTGCGGGCGGGAATGCAGGCGGCAGGGGGATGGCAGGGGGCTGGTGCATGCTGGAATAGGTGGCAGGGGGCTGTTGTAGGCTGGATTGCAGGTGGCTGGGGGCTGTTTGGAATGTGGTAGGGGCTAGTACGGGCTGGGATGTAGGAGGTTGGGGGCTGGAGAGGGCTGGAACTGGTGGATGGGGCTGTTTTGCAGGTGGTAGAGGGATGGCATGAGTGTTTCACAGGATTCTGGGGGGTGGTGGCTGGTGTGGTGTCTGGTGCAGGCCGGATTGCAGGTGGCTGGGGGCTGGTGCGGGCTCGAATGCTGGTTGAAGGGGGCTAGAATGCTGGTGGAAGGGGGCTGGTTTCATGTGTTGGGGGGGGGGGGGTTGGTGTGGAATGATTCGAAGGTGGCAGGGGGCTGGTGCAGACAGGAATGTTGATGGTAGCAGGCGGAAATGAAGGTGGAAGGGGGATGGTGTGGGCTGGATGTGGCTGGAGCAGGACCAAATCATGGCATTACAGCGGCGTGACCACGGTGTGACCTCAACATGACTGCGGCCTGTTGGCTAGGTCCAACGACATCTGCTTGGGAGCATCTTCTGGCCTGGAGCGAAGAGAGCGAGAGGAGGTGGGGCAACATTCTGGCCATCGCCCCGCCGGAAGAAATTGTGATTAGTCGGTCTCAACATTGATCACAAGACTCATGAAATACTATCACTGTTAACCGTCGCGGGGTGTCATCCTGAAGCAGGGCCAAATCAAGGCATTACCGAGGCGTGACCACGGCCTGAACACGGCGTGACCACAACGTGACTGTGGTGTGACTGTGGCATGACTGTAGCGTGACCGCGGCGTGTTGGCCCGTTCCAGTGACATCCGTGGGGCATCATCATTTAGCTAGGAGAGAAGGGAGTGGGCGGAGGTAGGGAAACATTCCAGTTGTTGCCCCGCCGAGAGAAATTTTGATTAGTCAATCTCAAAATTGATCACAAGACTCAAGGAATATTTTCACAGCGAACTGCCGCGGGGTGTCTTCCTAGAGCAGGTCCAAATCATAGCCTGACCGCGGCGTGACCGCGGCGTGTTGGCCCAGTCCAGTGACATCCGCAGGGCAGCATCTTCCAGCCAAGAGTTAGGGGAGCAAGAAGAGGTAGGGAAAAATTCTAGTCGTCGCCCCACCGGCGGAAATTGTGATTAGTCAGTCTCAACATTTATCAAAAGACTCATGGAATACTATCATTGTGAACCGCCACAGGGTGTTGTCCTGGAGAAAGGCCAAATCATGGCGTGACCACGGCGTGACCTCGACCTGACCACAACGTGACTACTACATGACTGCAGCGTGACCGCGACGTGACCACAGCCTGACCGCAGCGTGACCACGGAGTGACCATGTCGTATTGGCCCGGTCCAGCGATATCCACATCGTAGCATCTTCCAGCCAGGGGTGAAGGGAGCAGGAGGAGGCAGGGAAAAATTCAGAGCATCCCCCCTCCCCCCCGCCCAACATACATCCCCTACCCCCTACACCCTGCCCCCTTCCTCCCTCTACCCTGTCCTGTGCCCCCTCCACCCACCCCCTGCTCATTGCCCCCTGCCCCCCTCCACCCACCCCCTACCCCCTGCCCCATGCACATCATATTTCAGACTATGAGCTGCTAAACACACATGGTAATATTTTTTAATAGGTTCTATGGTCTTCATGGCCAGATAATCCTCACCTTCTTTGGATTTTATCTCAGATGTTTCCGTGTTCTTGCTTACAACCCTTGAAAATATATTAGGTACTGTGGCACATGATTTCTAAATAGAGAAATAAGTAGGAGACACTAGTCCCTCTATAGTCTTAGTTTTATTTGAATCACAGGGGTGTTGTAACTGATGATCTTCAAAACAATCAAGGAATTGTACCCTTATTGAGTTTAAAGGACACTGTGACTAGATGATCCTTTTCACCTCCACTTCATGTGTCGAAGGACCCTTGGTATCCAGTGACTCACTAGCTAAAGAAGCATAAAACACATGTTCCACATCAATATGAGTCTAGATTAATCCTTGAATATACCTTTGGATCGAGACTCTAGAAGTTCACTATGGAATTGCCTTAATGAAAATAGGAAGAAAAGTACTCCTCTTATATTTCCTAGACAATGTGTTGTTTAACATTGAACTATTTTTCAGAAGATAACCAAATAAACTCTAGATGTTTCTTAGATAGGTCAAGCTCTACAAACCAAAAATAATGAATGATATGTTTCAATTTATGCATATTCTGATCGACCTAAAATATTTCCAAGAATGTTTCAGAAAATAATAAGAAAAGAAGGATTTTAAAAAGGCATATGCAATCTGTTAATCTAAATCCATTGGGATGAAAACCAAGAGTCTCTCTTAGTGTGAACAATTAGGTAGCACTGGTAGAGGAAACATGGTTAACAGTTGAACGAACAAGAATATTTAGATAAAGACAAAGCCAGATCCACCACTTCATGCAACCTGAGAAAGAATCAATGAGAACACAGTTCAGTACACCTATGGTGGATCAATTATTCTGTTATGGATGTATTAAATTATAAAATTTGAGGGAATAATGTTCGACTACTGGAAAATTTTTGAAAAATACCAAAACATTCTAGTTAACCTGAATACTAGTGATCGATCATGGAAGAAGTGATTTCAAAATTGATGCATGTCGAACCCCAGGAAAAAAGGCATAGAAGAAGAAGGTAAATGAGACTTCAAGGTACCGAATAATAGATAAGGTGAATGATGGGAAACTATGAAGGGAAAGAGTAACCCCAAAGGATTCTCCAAAACCCTGAATCCTCAAGTCACTAGTGATGCTTAGTAATTTTCTCATGGATGAGAAATCATATAGTGGATTGTTTGTAATGACTATTAATTTCTTCTTTGGGTTCTAAAAATTTAATTTTGGTGATTTATAATTAAAATGATTAAGCTTTAATTGAAATTTTATGTTTTGAGTGGATTGATTTAGTAAAGGGGAGAAAAAGTATGTGTTGTTCCTAAAAAGCAGTGGATGGGGCCACTAGTTAGCTATTATAAAGCACCATGAACATTTTAATAGTTATAGTGGGGGAGGTTTGGCTTTACACTAACTACTGGATGGTTTTTGGTTGGAACCAAAAAGTTTTTGGCCATTAGTAGGTTGATGGTTTTCCACTGGGTAATTAGTGCCTTCCTGGACCTTGTTTTTTATAAGGGTAATTTATGAAATTTTTATCATGGATTTTGAAGGTGTATTAGAATAGAAATGGAGTGTCTTTTCCACGCACATTCAAATACGATGATATAGATAACATGAGAGGATGTCTTCTCAGAATATTTAAAGAAACAAATGCTAATATGTGATGACTAGAGGATTGGATGACCCCAGATATACCTAATTCGGTGAGGTTTGGAGATCTAGAAATGTGTAAGAATACCTAGAAGAATACCCCATGGGGTCAGGAAAATAACAGGTTACATAATATGTAATCTGACATTACTGGTACTGTGGGACCCCTGGGTGGTGGAACTGGGGTTTTGATTGGATTTAAATATCACATTCCATGTAACATGGTCACACAACTTAGGACCCATCTTAAAAGTCTAACAACGCTTAAATAGTGTCTTGGTTCAAACAACTATTTTAATAAAAAGAGGAAAACCCCCTATAGGGATATAGAAAGGGTCAATTACGATGTGTGCTTTATGACTAACAATGACATCAAGTATAATGAAAACATCAATGCAAACAATGTTAAGCAAGGTATACCACTGTGAGTTTTGAGAGACAGTGCACCTTCGTTGGAGGGGTTTTATTATAAAACCATTACTTATTTATCAAACGGGACAATTATCTTAACTAACACTTATTCAAGAATTGGAATTTAATATAAACATGTAGAATTACGAAGGAAGATAAATTCATTTTGAAACACTCTTGAATTAAATAGGCTAGGAGAGGGACCCTACCTCAACCTCAAGGCGCGTTTTCTTTTGACGATGACAACTCGAATCTTCCATTTAACCGCTTGCATGCATATGCAACTTAACATATATATAAGGACACCTAGCCCATATGTACATATTTTCATGGCCAAATATGAACAATGGGGTCGTTAGATATATGTTTATACTTGTATATACCCTTTTAAACTTACACACATATGCATTTTCCATATATATATAAAAGAACACCTATCCCCAATATATATATTCATACTTCCATGAGTGAATAAATATAATGGGTGAACTTATATATACATATTCCTACCTATGAATACACATGTAAGCCTTCGTCAATGGCGACTCGAATCCACCTCAATGAAATCCAAAACACACAAAAAAAAATATAAGGAACCCAAAAATCAAAAAATACCTAATTAAAATTTGGCCAAAGAATAAAAACGGAATAAAACTTGCCCAAATCATAACCTCATTGTCTTCGATGGTGGTGGATAGAACTGGTCTTATCATAAAAAACCACATATAAGAAAATAGTGGGAAAAGAAATGAGATATAAAAACTTCTTATATATATGTGATTAGTGTGTCAACTGTACATGATAAATGATACATGAATCCATAACCAATAATGAACAAATAATATTCAAATTGGTATGTACATCCCAATACTAATAACATGATCATTAATAAAGCTCTTTATTTTTCAAACATCACCTTCAATTTAATATTCAAAAATAAAAAATCACACAAATATGAGAATAAAGTAAACCTCCGTCATCACATAAAAGTGATAAATATGGATTAGACATTGTTATTAACCAAGAAAATCCATTCCTTGAATGTATAAGATACCTAAAACTCTTCATGCCTATATCCTTCTTAATTATCTAGATTGAAACCTCATTTTTAGCATGTTCTTCTAGAATTCACCTTTATTCTTAGTTTATATAGGTTTATCAATTTTATAAAGTTGAGAATTTTCCTTATTTTATTCATACTCAATACGCTTGGATTTTTCAAACCAGTTTGCTAATATGATTAGACAAACGTTTGGTGCATGACCATCCTTCTTCTTGATTGTGTATTCCTTCTTTGTAGAAACTATTTATTAACATGCGATAATTGGTTCTTTCCTTTTATCTTTCAACAATTACTATTAATATGGAATCTATGTCATAAATTATTAACCATTTGGACAACGTGGTTTCCCTCCCACACACACATTCAACAGCCTTTAGAGTACACTTTTCACGATCCCCTTCAAACTCCACACTAGAATTTTCAAGAACTAGCCCACTACAATATCAAATATTGATACTTAACCCAACACATTGATCTGAATGACATCTTAGAAATACTGAAGCTCTAAATAGAAAATTTACCAATATAAACTCCTCAAAATTAACTGAACACAGTGACTATACCAATCAGTATATAAAAATCATTAATTTTGGTGTGGTCTTGGAACCAAATATTGTTCATAAAACATCCAACTCCAGACTCTAAATTCATCCATTTACTATCTAAGTTCATAGATTTCAAAACCATGATAATGATCACCATACCTTGATATAGATTTCACTCAAAAAAGACAAGAATGAATCTCCCCACTATAGTATTATCGATACCATCATCAATCCTACATGAACATGTCTAGTTCCTAATATCACATTATGATCACTAAAAATGATCCTGGCCCAAAAATGATATTTATCCATGAATTCCCAAAACATGATCTTATTCAGAAAATCTACCATAGCCTCATATAGAAGAGGGACTGAAACTCGATCCATAAAACCCCCTCATTCCTTATTTTATGATCAAATATATTTATCCATTCTGATTCATCTTCTATGAATTTAAAAACATATAGTTTCACAAATATATCCTCTAGAGTTCCAATACTTCAAATAGGAACTAACACTTCATCAACATGTTCAAAACGTCCTATGATCCCATGTCACAACTAAAAATTAGATACTGCTACTCCTAAAACTCTTGGATAACTTAGAAAACCACTGGTTTTCCTTTTCGACAGCCTTGGTCAATGGATCAAAGTAGGTGTAACATAATATGAGGGAAACAACCACTTGATCATATTTCCCATGAGAACACAATTCCATCCTAATTAGATGCTTTGTTGATAAATTTGGAATCAATATTATTCGGTAATAACAACATTACTAATTAGAAACCCATCGCACCATAATCCTAAGCATGCATTATTACCACAAAATCATGAAACTACCTTTAATCCATACTTCATAACAAATTATCATTTCCAAAACACCAAACCCTAAGGTTTATCATAATAATCTTAGGGTTTCCCTCCTACACACCAAGAATAACAACCAAACCCCACACATTCACCCTTCATAATAAGAATCCATCCACCCCTTAACTGATCTAACAAGAAAATTCCTAATAAAAATACACAATCAAATCCCCCAGAAATCACCAAAATTCCCTATATTGAGAGTTTTACATCAAAACATCAAGAAAACCCCAAACAAGATCCACCAACTTGAGGGATTACCACCAACCCAAACCCCAAAGACAAATCCAAACCATACCCAATACATAACCATCATACTCCAAACTACTAGGAATCTAATATCCTAACAAACTAACTAAAGGTTTTCAACTACCATATAAACATGATTAAGATATCGTAAATCAAACAAACACACGTGAAACCCACTATTTTAGATTCTATTAATGTATACATCATCAATAGGTTATTCTAGAAAACACAAATTCATATATTATTGATGTTTTAATTAATCAAAACCACATTCAAATTAATTTTCCAAATACATGACCACAAATATTACATTATCAAACACTATTTCTAAATAGACATTCATTTTTTAAAACTATTTATCATAGACAAGTATTCATGTACATGTAGAAAAATGCCAATATTTCATGTACGATTCATGAACATGGATTCTATTTCCACCCCATTGCAAGAGTCAAACAAAAAATAACAATCTCAACCAAAAAATAATTCTTGAATAAATATCTCAATGATAAAAGTGTAAATCTATAATGGAAAACAACACCATTAGTGTCTTGGGTTTTCACCATTTAGTTGTTATTGATGCATACAACCGGTGTACATCCTAATATCCAACCATTGGAGAAAATACAAATGAGTGAAATTTGAGGGGTCAAACCCCTAAATACCTTTGGTGGTTAATTAGGAGGTCTGACCGGCTGAGGAGGAGGATGATCTGCAGAGGTTAGGTAGCCACATCAGAGGCGCTCCAGAGGAGGAAGTGGGGTTGCTGTTTCGGGGTAGTGTCTACGGGGTGGTAGAGATGGGTGGCAGACTCGGGGGAGAAGGTCGTGATGAGGATTCCACCATGAACAACATGAGAGGTTGAAGGTTCAGAGAGGAGGGTCGTGGTGAGACAGGTTGACGACAGCATAGAGGGCATCGATAGGAAGCGTCTGGAAGAGGGTTCCATGGTGAGAGATGTAGATAGAGAGGAGAAGAGGGTCGCAACGGATCAGGGGAGGAGGATAGGAGAGCCCGACTTAGATAAAAAAAAAAGAATAGGAGAGAAGCATCTGATGTGGACCGCAAAAAAAAGAACTGAGATGTTTAGCCACAGATGGGTAATTAAATCGTGGTTATAAACAACCTATACCCACAGACCTATAAAACTGTGGCTCTAGGTCAGTGTCTATATCATAAATTTCTAGTAGTGATAGTGTGTTCCATGTTTAAATTTATATTTTTTCATGAACTTGAGATTATTAAAATTTGATTGGGAAGAAACTCTAAGAAGTTTCGTGGGTTACATTTCCTGAAGTTAAAACTTTTTAAATTGAATCAATTGATGAATCCGCCCTTGTTCTTTGATCTTTTTGGTATTCACTTATTAAATAATAGAAAACCCTTATAAACATGTCTCAAATTATATCCAAAAAAATTTGTGTAGTGTCTTAATGTTACCCCATAAAAAACTATTATCATTAAATTGATAAAACATTAAATACCATATATATAAAATTTTCTTTTCCTTCTAATCCAAATTATCTTCAACATGTGGACTAATTCTATTAAAAACATTGAAAAACATTGATAAAATATCATGAAATTATTAAAATAATCCATAAAAATAAAAAATTTCTAGTGTCTCCTAAAAGTTGTATAGATTTTTTATATACCTCTCACATTCTAATGGAATAAATTAAATAATAATAATAACCCTTTTAACATCTTCTACACAAATGATTTAAGGAGATTCTATTTTAATTATAAATTTATGATGAAATTTTTTTATATTTTCCCATCATAATTGAAATCCTCAACAAATTGATCAATTAAAGATAATTTTTTTTTAAATTCTATTAATTATTAAGTAATTATCTTCACAAACATTATATTTATATTATTTAAATATTGAGTTTCAATTTATTTTATATCATTAATTAATTAATTTCTAAAGTCATGAAAAATATCAATATTTACAACATCACACTTTGAAATTTATGTTTCTCATAAATAATATAATCATTTTCTCAATAAATTTAACGATTTTAGTAGCTCCTTAATATTTGAAAACTCTTATAAAATATAATCATAAACACTTATTGTAACACCCCAAGATTTCATAGTGTGTTATTTCTTCAAAATAATTCTATAACTTGCACTACACGCAACACTGAGTTCAATCACACCATGACTTACAAAAAAAATCCATTCAAAAGAGTTTTTGAATAGTATTATCTAAATTTTTAAACTTTATATAATCCTTATAATTTTAGAATCCATATTATGAGTTTCTTAGATATAATGCAAGAACAAATTCATTTTCAGTATTGCACTTTTATCAAATTTTAATAGTGAACCCTTTTTAAATACAATATTTAAACTTTTTGACTAAATGGGGACATAAAAAATTTAAAATTAAACATCCCAAGCTTCTACGGTACGCTTCTCTTTGAATAATGCGACATCGTGTGTTGTACGCAATAGCGAGTTCTAACAACCAATCAAACTAGCCATTATGAATAGTAATACCTACTTTTTAAAATTATATATATTTTATATTTCAAAATGGACTTCATTTTTGGATTCGGAATATCTAATTTAGCTTAAGGTGAAATTTTGGTACTTTTCGTATAACTTTCATATTTTGATGAATAGTGAAAATTACTAAATTTTAATTAAAAACAACTTTTTTAATCAAAATAATTAATAGTGATAAATTATGAATTTTAGTACTTTTAAAGTATATTTAGAATATATTTTTACCATTAAATATAATGTTGGTCATTGGACATAATTTTACAATTAAACCGAACATAAACAAGTGTCAATCTTTTGATAGTTATTATCTCTTAAAAACACGCTTTTTGTTTTGACAGCGGGAATTATTTTTAAATTAATTTCTGCCACTTCTGTGTTTTGAATTTAGGAAAATGGATTCCATATTTGGAATCAGGATGTTCAAATTGTGTAAATAGGTAACTTTTATTTTTAGACATTTTGAATAATTACTGCGGTAAAAATTTTATTTACCATGGTTAAGGGTAAATCTGGTAAATAAGGGTTAAAAAATAATATTATCATAATACTAAATTACCCTAAAACGTGTCTTAACCCTGTTGGTTGATACATGGTCGACCATGGGCATCTTTGGGTTGATTTTGGGACCCCATGGATCCACTTGTAAGTGATAATGACACTTTATTTTAATTAAGTTAAAATGAATACAAAAATGACACAAGCATATATCTTTTAGAAAAACAATTGTTACATAGGGTTATATATGTTTGATTATAAATTATAAATATTAATTATAAAGATAAAAATATTTCCGACATTATGATATTTTATTTATAATTTTTAGACATTAAATAATGTATTTTATTTATGACACAATGATGATGCAGTAATTACTATAATAGTGATCAATTAAAATAATTGATATTATAAATACCCAAATAAATATAATATGAAACTTTTAATGAATTAAACTAATTTTTTAGGATAATATGATATATTAGTATTGATTTAATTGACTTTTTTCGAATTAATCAATCTGTTATGAGTTTCAAAAAAATCAACTATTGAATAGTGTCAAAATTGACATAAAAGAGTTCTTAAAAATAATATTATATTATTAATTGATATTAAATTCCTAAAAATCTAAGGTTCGGCCAGGAGACTTATATCATGATAGGTTCAGCATTAATGGACCACTTGGGGGTCGCTTGGATGTATATAGTAAGTTTATTAACCATATTATATAAAAATACAAAGAGACATTGTAAAAGTGAAACTAATTAACTTAGAGTTAATACTTAAAGATAAGGTTAATATAAGTACCCAAACCTATCTAAATTCTATTGGTTGAGTGGTTTTCGACCTATCCCCACCTTAACCGTTGAATAATCAACTTTGGAGCCATTAGAAACCAAATATGAATTTATTATAAATTAATATTTCTAGCTTTTCCAAAGGTGCCCCTCACCCCTCTTATAAAAGGGCACTCCTCCTTCTCATTTCTTCACACCTTCAAAGCCTTTTGGTTCAGCCAAACTCTGCCCAAATACTCTCCCAACATCCCTCAATACATCCTAGAGGCCATAGTTTGATCAGAAAGCCATCCTAATGAGACCTTTTCAAGTTCCTTTCTTCTTCCACTTCTTCTTTCTTTGTTCTTACCATTCTAAAATAATAACTCCAGTATCTTACATATAATGTGATGTTATTATAAATATTCTACAACCATATTCAGTATTCTATCCACCCTTTGAATAACATGCCACCATACGTGCGTACATACGGCTTACCGTCTCCACGTCGTGGTGTAATTGTTATTCAATATATTATTATTTGGATGGGTATAATAATGATGTGTAACTCATGTAAATAATAAATATAACATGTTAATTATTCTGTATATATGATATACCATCCATTTAAATATTATTTTAATATCAAAATAATGATATTGTCGCTCATGCGTACGTACGGACTACCGTCTCCACAAACGCGATGAGATTCATTCTCCATCATATCCATTCAAGTATAATTATCATTTGATGATTTAAAAATGATGTTTAAGGACTTGATATCATTCTGGATATGAATATGATACAAAAAACATGGCTTACGTAACAAAACATATAAAAGAAAATGAGTAAGTTAACACCCGAAACGACGATAATTCTAAGATATTATTAACAAATCAATGTTAAAAGATCATATATGATATCATATTAATATATATGATTCTTGTATAATTTAATAACAATTCTTTCACCATTATACAGGAGGTTAACCTACCCTAACCAAGGAAAAGTACAAGGTAAGGGATTTTCTTATCTCACTTTCAATTCCGTGAGATTTCCATTGTTCGCCACTAAATTATTGAAAGTGGTGTATTGTGTACTGCCATTTGATATATATTATCATGATTCTCTTTATATTCATGTTATTCTGTAAATAATTTGGTGGTTATTAACTTTTGGCCATACGACTCAGTTGATTAACGTGGTAAGGGGTTTTCATCTCACTCCTTATTCCCGTGAGATTCATGCCATATTGCCACCATCACCTTTTGTGTGGTGTATGTACTGCCCATAATTATATTCTTTGTGTAATACATTCTAATTTATGTGTATTTACATATTCATTGTATGATACCTCTTTCATGGGTTGTATGTTTCATAAGTTACCAAATTGGTAAGGTTTATTTCACAATCTCTTCATTATCCGAGGTTGTTTATACGTAATAATCTACTGGGATTTTTTTATCATCCACATCCATGTTTCTTCGAAATGTATTTCAAAACATATTTATTATTTACAAGAATATGGGTTAAAGTCATTTATACCCTTGTTTGACTTTTTATAAGAGGTTTATAAAGGAATCTTTCTGTCGTTTTCAAAACAAGGTCCTTTTTAACCTTTTCGACAGAATTAAGGTAATAATGTTTTTTTTACTTATACGGCGGGTGCGGTTATTTTCCGCCATTATAAAATCTTCAAAGCTTTCCTTGCAAGATTATATGAATATTTTCAAAGAAAATTTTTTATTTTATATGGCTCTTAAATGATTTCAAAAATATAAAGAGATATTTCTCTAAAAAGTGTTTTGATTTCATCTATGTCAACACCCCTTGATGGATTTTACGATTATTTGAAGTTGATTTATTATGATATAAAACTTCCACATTGTAATGAAGTTTTGTGAAATGTCTGACTATGGATGTGCTATTTATATAGCATTCATGGTTTATGAGTAAAGTATTGACATTTCGTATGCTAGTTCCAATAAGAATGTTTATGTTATATTTCAAAATTTACTTCATATGAATGTGTTGGATAAGTATGTTCCAGGTTGGGGACTGGTTAAAGTAAGCCCTCCAAGTTGGGGACTGGTAAAAGTAAGCCCTCCAGGTTAGGGACTGGTAAAATTAAGCCCTCCGGTTTGGTCTCCGATTATTAGAGGAACTCCGGGTTGGTGTCCGGTTATTAGAGGCACTCCGGGTTGGTGTCCGGTTATTAGAGGCACTCCGGGTTGGGTTCCGGTTACAGTTAGCCCCAAGGTCTTGGGAAGAGGCCTTGACAAAGAAATTAAATTTCAGAATTATGCATTCCATCATCATGAAAGTGGTTATCTATTTTGCATGTGATTATTCGATTAGTAGAATAACCATGTGAATAAGTAAATGGAATTATCTCATTTTATTTATGCCATACTATGTTAAAAGTTCAAGTTTAAAATGCTTTTTTTAGTTATACATTGCCTTAAATGTTTATTCTTATTTATGAAAGTTTCCGCTATATTGTTATCCTTAATGGGCATTTGAGCTCACCCCTTTTCTATGTTTTATTTTTCCCAGGAAGTGAAAAGTAAATAATGAATGACCTACAGGGATATTATGTGGGGATATGACTGTGGATTATGGAGACAATATGTTGTTGTAGTAGTTTTTCATTTTATGATTTAATGTAAGACTTATGAATACATATAGTGTTTCCAAGACTACTAAACCAATCGGTCTTTCGAGATTTGATCTTTCTTGTGATCATACCAATGTTATGTAATCATGCACCGACTCTGGGTAACTGGGGTCGGGGCGTTACAGTTGGTATCAGAGGAAGTTTAGTACAAACCTTGGAAGCTAGATTTAGATAAACTCTGATTAGAGCACGTAGACCTAAGATGAACTTTGAGGATTAGTGTATAAGAACTTCCTAGAATTTTGGTATTGTAGAGATTTTGTGAGTTTTCCGTGCAATACATCCCTGTCTGGATACGAGCAGGTAGAGGCGGCTCTGGCACAGATGTACCTTGGGGTAAAACCCGAAAACACCGCTTTGAGCTAGACTCGAATGGGAACTGGTGCACGACAACGGGCCTTGCTGTACTCTTGGTTACGACACTCTCGGGGGATATTCTTAGGATAATTCTCATTTTCTTTATAAACCATTATGAAGGGTTTATGAGTATATACATCCTCAAAGGAGACTTTTTTATGATTATGGATTATATCCATAAATAGTTCAATTTATGTTAAGTGTTTTATAAGTATGGGATGATGTATTTTGATTCATAAACTGATCTAGTGTATGCCATTTTTTAGAAATGGCGCCCAGTAGAAGGAATGAGAACTCCAGAAATGCACATGATCCAAAGAGAAGGAAGGATCATATCTTTCATGGTCTTAAGCTATAATTTATAAGAGAAATAGTCTCCCATGTATTATCATCATATGAAGAAATAATATCATGTGTTGATAAGATAAGTAAAGGGTTTACTGAGTCTTATGGCTTTGAAGGGAAGCAAGAGAAGAAAAGGATGGAAGAGAGAAAGATGGATAAAGGGAAGAGGGAAAAGAAGAATTTTCCCATAAGTGGTAACTGTGGAAAGAAACACCCTGGAACTTGCCTAAAAGGAATGTGAGTTTGTTGTAAGTGTGGAGGAAAAGGGCACAAAGTACGTGACTGCAAGGGTAAGAAAATGGTTTTAAATGTACAATGCTTCATTTCCAAGGAGTTTGGACACTACGCGAACCTATGTCCCAGTCATCAGACTATGCCGCAAATGATGTTATTGGATAATAATCAAGTTGTGATACTACCACAGATGAAGAGGAATGATTAGAGTTCTTATGTTGATTATGTCAATTGAGTGTTGTATCAACAATGTACTTGTTATAATAATTATGGAGTATATAAGGATTGTACTGAAGTACTATTTCATTAAGGAATTGAGATTGTGTGCAACAAAGAAAAGTGACCCAATAACAGGATAAATTTTTGGAAAATATATGGTTGAGAGAATGATAAATCATAATATAGTTCTGATACTGAGGTAGTGATTTTGGAATAATATGTGATTGTTTTGGATAAATTATATTGGATATTCTTGACTACCATGGAACTGATTAATGATTTGTATATTCCATCATTGTTGGGGTTTAAAACTTTTTTGGATTAATGAAGTATATCCAGCATTCTATATGGAATAAGGGATCATGAATGTAATCAATAAGGAATATGGTAATACATTATGAAGGTATTCATATGCTATTACGGGGTAAAAAGGATCTATATTATGTTTACCTTCCTTATAAATGTTGGACTGTGAGTTTGGACAGAATTATTTTGGATAGTTCTTGTTTGGATTATTTTGGATTGCCATAAAAGGACAACCCGGAGGTCGGGCGGCAACTCGTCGCGTCCGGCAAGGCTGCGAGACTTGAACCCGCAACCGAAGGGCGACAAGGGTGTATCACCTACAACTAGCCCACGAGATGTCCTGGATTAAATAATGTAGTTTTTATTAAAAGATATTGTAGATGAATTATAAATTCATTTATTTTGGAACCCTATACGAATAGTGTAAATAGAATTTTTTTACATTCTATTATCTTTTAGAGTGAAAGATGAGTTTGTGGTAGAAATTTATTAATGGATAAAAATCTAATTATAAAGTAAGTATATCTCCTTATGATCTTATCCAATCTCATAAATAAATTCCTCAAAATTAAGAAAATCAACTTAGAACAAAAATGTTTTCCTAGATGGTACCTTAAATCATCACTAATTTATGGCTTTGGGATTGTTGGCCTTTTCATAGCCATGTTCTCTACCACTCTCCATAAGATAATTGATGGTTAGATTTTCCTTCCATATCCATATTTTCCTACATGGAACCCTAGTATGTGTTATTTTCGGTAATCTTCATACTTTCGACTCTTTATTTTAAATAGAGTCCTCATTAAATCATTTTTCGATGTGGGATTTCAACTAAGATATTTTGAAACGTCAAAATATGTGTTATCATAATACCCTATGTTTTGTTGAACCGATTGTATTTCAAATCATCATAGATTGATGAATTTAAGGACCTCAATTTTATACTTGTTTGTGATTGATGACCTCAATCTCTACCTATAAATATTTACATTTTTCCTCCAATTATATGTCTCGAATTTCCACCAATGTTCTCCTAATCGAGATCATAATTTGGTGGTGACCCTTTCATTTCTCTTTTCCTCAAATTAAGACTAAATTTTAGTAACCCAATTTCCGATGTGGGTTTTCCCGCAAATATATTTTCTATTTTCAACCTTTTATTTTCGAAGAACAATTTCAAATTGCGAGGACACAATTTATTGAAGGAGGGGAGAATGTAACACCCAAAGATTTCATAGTGTGTTATTTTTCAAAATAATTCAATAACTTGCACTACACGCAACACCGAGTTCAATCACACCATGACTTAAAAAAAGCCATTCAAAAGAGTTTATGAATAGTATTATCTAAATTTTTAAACTTTATATAATCCTTATAATTTTAGAATCCATATTATGAGTTTCTTAGATATAATGCAAGAACAAATTCATTTTCAGTATTGCACATTTATCAACTTTTAATAGTGAACCCTTTTTAAATACAATATTTAAAATTTTTGACTAAATGGGGACATAAAAAATTTAAAATGAAACATCCCAAGCTTCTACGGTACGCTTCTCTTTGAATAATGTGATAGCGTGTGTTGTACGCAACAACGAGTTCTAACAACCAATCAAACTAGCCGTTATGAATAGTAATACCTACTTTTTAAAAATATATATTTTTTATATTTCAAAATGGACTTCATTTTTGGATTCGGAATATCTAATTTAGCCTAAGGTGAAATTTTGGTACTTTTCGGATAACTTTCATATTTTGATGAATAGTGAAAATTACTATATTTTAATTAAAAACAACTTTTTTAATCAAAATATTTAATAGTGATAAATTATGAATTTTAGTAGTTTTAAAGTATATTTAGAATATATTTTTACCATTTAATATAATTTTGGTCATTGGACATAATTTTATAATTAAACCGAACATAAACAAGTGTCAATCTTTTGATTGTTATTATCTCTTAAAAACACAACTTTTGTTTTCACAGCGGGAATTAATTTTAAATTAATTTCTGCCACTTCTGTGTTTTGAATTTAGGAAAATGGATTCCATATTTGGAATCAGGATGTTCAAATTGTGTAAATAGGTAACTTTTATTTTTAGACATTTTGAATAATTACTGCGGTAAATATTTTATTTACCATGGTTAAGGGTAAATCCTGTAAATAAGGGTTAACAAATAATATTATAATAATACTAAATTACCCTAAAACGTGTCTTAACCCTATTAGTTGATACATGGTCGACCATGGGCATCTTTGAATCGATTTTGGGACCCCATGGATCCACTTGTAAGTGATAATGACACTTTATTTTAATTAAGTTAAAATGAATACAAAAATGACACAGGCATATATCTTTTAGAAAAACAATTGTTACATAGTGTTATATATGTTTGATTTTAGATTATAAATATTCATTAGAAAAATAAAAAGATTTCCTACATAATTATATTTTATTTATAATTTTTATACATTAAATAATGTATTTTATTTATGACACAATGTTGATGCAGTAATTACTATAATAGTGAAAAATTAAAATAATTGATATTATAAATACCCAAATAAATATAATATGAAACTTTTAATGAATTAAACTAATTTTATATGATAATATGATATATTAGGATTTATATAATTGACTTTGTTCGAAGTAATCAATCTGTTATGAGTTTCAAAAAAATCAACTATTGAATAGTGTCAAAATTGACATAAAAGAGTTCTTAAAACAAATATTATATTATTAATTGATATTAAATTCCTAAAAATCTAAGGATCGGCCAAGAGACTTATATCATGATAGGTTCATCATTAATGGACCACTTGGGGGTCTCTTGGATGTATATAGTAAGTTTATTAACCATATTATATAAAAATACAAAGAGACATTGTAAAAGTGAAACTAATTAACTTAGAGTTAATACTTAATGATAAGGTTAATATAAGTACCCAAACCTGTATAAATTATATTGGTTGAGTGGTTTTCTACCTATCCCCACCTTAAAATTTGAATAATAAACTTTGGAGCCATTAGAAATAGAATATGAATTTATTATAAATTAATATTTCTAGCTTTTCCAAAGGTGCCCCTCACCCCTCTTATAAAAGGGCACTCCTCCTTCTCATTTCCTCACACCTTCAAAGCCTTTTGGTTCGGCAAAACTCTGCCCAAATACTCTACCAACATCCCTCACTACAACCAAGAGGCATTAGTTTGATCAGAAAGCCAACCTAAGGAGCCCTTTTGATCAAATCAAAAGGAAGAACCTGAAGAAGAGGTAATGTTTTCACCACCCCTTTTCAAGTTCATTTCTTCATCCACTTCTTCTTTCTTTGTTCTTACCATTATAAAATAATAACTCCAGTATTTTACATATAATGTGATGTTATTATAAATATGGTACAACCATATTCAGTATTATATCCACCCTTTGAATAACATGTCACCATACGTGCGTACGTACGGCTTACCGTCTCCACGTCGTGGTGTAATTGTTATTCAATATATTATCATTTGGATGGGTATAATAATGATGTGTAACTCATGTAAATAATAAATATAACATGTTAATTATTATGTATATATGATATACCATCCATTTATATATTATTTTAATATCAAAATAATGATATTGTCGCTCGTGCGTACGTACGGACTACCGTCTCCACGAACGCGATGAGATTCATTCTCCATCGTATCCATTCAAGTATAATTATCATTTGATGATTTAAAAATGATGTTTAAGGACTTGATATCATTCTGGATATGAATAAGATACAACAAACATTACTTATGTAACAAAACATATAAAAGAAAATGAGTAAGTTAACACCCGAAACGACGATAATTCTAAGATATTGTTAACAAATCAATGTTAAAAGATCATATATGATATCATATTAATATATATGATTCTTGTATAATTTAATAACAATTATTTCACCATTATACAGGAGTTTAACCTACCCCAACGAAGGAAAAGTACAAGGTAATGGATTTTCTTATCTCACTTTCAATTCCGTGAGATTTCCATTGTTCGCCACTAAATTATTGAAAGTGGTGTATTGTGTACTGCCATTTGATATATATTATCATGATTCTATTTATATTCATGTTATTCTGTAAATCATTTGGTGGTTATTAACTTTTGGCCATACGACTCAGTTGATTAACGTGGTAAGGGGTTTTCATCTCACTCCTTATTCCCGTGAGATTCATGCCATATTGCCACCATCACCTTTTGTGTGGTGTATGTACTGCCCATAATTATATTCTTTGTGTAATACACTCTAATTTATGTGTATTTACATATTAATTGTATGATACCTCTTTCATGGGTTGTATGTTTCATAAGTTACCAAATTGGTAAGGGTTATTTCACAATCTGTTCATTATCTGAGGTTGTTTATACGAAATAATCTACTGGGATTTCTTTATCATCCACATCCATGTTTCTTCGAAATGTATTTCAAAACATATTTATTATTTACAAGAATATGGGTTAAAGTCATTTATACCCTTGTTTGACTTTTTATAAGAGGTTTATAAAGGAATCTTTCCATCGTTTTCAAAACAAGGTCCTTTTTAACCTTTTCGACAGAATTAAGGTAAGAATGTTTTTTTTACTTATACGACGGGTGCGGTTATTTTCTGCCGTTATAAAATCATCAATGATTTCCTTGCAAACTTATAAGAATATTTTCAAAGAAAATGTTTTATTTTATATGGATCTTATATAATTTCAAAAATATAAAGAGATATTTCTCTAAAAAGTGTTTTGATTTCATCTGTGTCAACACCCTTTGATGGATTTTACGATTATTTGAAGTTGATTTATTATGATATAAAACATCCATATTGTAATGAAGTTTTGTGATATGTTTGACTATGGATGTGCTATTTATATAGCATTCATGGTTTATGAGTAAAGTATTGACATTTCATATGCTAGTTCCAATAAAAATGTTTATGTTATATTTCAACCTCTACTTCATAAGAATGAGTTGGACAAGTATGTTCCAGGTTGGGGACTGGTTAAAGTAAGCCCTCCAGGTTGGGGACTGGTAAAAGTAAGCCCTCCAGGTTAGGGACTGGTAAAATTAAGCCCTCCGGTTTTGTCTCCGGTTGTTAGAGGAACTCCGGGTTGGTGTCCGGTTATTAGAGGCACTCCGGGTTGGTGTCTTGTTATTAGAGGCACTCCGGGTTGGGTTCCGGTTACAGTTAGCCCCAAGGTCTTGGGACGAGGCCTTGAAAAAGAAATTAAAGTTCAAAATTATGCATTCCATCATTATGAAAGTGGTTATCGATTTTTCATGTGATTATTCGATTAGTAGAATAACCATGTGAATAAGTAAATGGCATTATCTCATTTTATTTATGCCATAGTATGTTAAAAGTTCAAGTTTAAAAGTCTTTTGTTTTAGTTATACAATGCCTTAAATGTTTATTCTAATTTATGAAAGTTTCCGCTATATTATTATCCTTACTGGGCATTTGAGCTCACCCCTTTTCTATGTTTTATTTTTCCCATGTAGTGAAGAAGTAAATTATGAATGACCTGCAGGGATATTATGTGGGGATATGAGTGTGGATTATGGAGACAATATGTTGTTGTAGTAGTTTTTCATTTTATGATGTAATGTAAGACTTATGAATACATCTAGTGTTTCTAAGACTACTAAACAAATCAGTCTTTCGAGATTTGATCTTTATTGTGATCATACCAATGTTATGTAATAATGCACCGACTCTGGGTAACTAGGGTCGGGGCGTTACACTAATGTAAATAAATTTTTTCCATTTGATAATAGATTCCATATCTTGAAAACATATTCTAGATATTGAGTTTTAATATTATTCCATTAACTTATTGTTTTCCACTTTTAAGTCATATTTCAAACTGTTAACATGATATTTCAATTATTAAAAAAAGTATACTAGTATTAAATAGGTGTTGTTGTTCATCAAAAAATTGGTCTTATTTTAGGGTAGGTGAATAAATTTCCTCAACCATAACAACATTGAAGCTCATTATAGTTGTATCTTTCACATGATATTTATGAAATTTATCCTGAATGTATTTCTTATGATTGTCCATATCATTTTAACATTCAATTCAATTTCCACTTTCTCTTATATACATTTAATATGTTCAATAATCTCTTTTAAAGTAGTATCGCTAGTCTTCTCTACTTCTCTATCTTGTTCTTCAGCTTCCTAAACATACACATGACCACTTACAATGATGTTTAAATTTACTCCAATTTAATGTTAAACATCATTTTAAATATCAACTATTCCTAAAATTAAGTCATCGGCTATTCTATCCTAAAAAATCTTTGTCATGTACATCCTATGAACATAAAATGTTATTGAGAATTTTAGTTTCAATATTCAATGTTAAATTGGTCATATATTTAATTACATAAAAACTTTTATTATTATTATCCTTATTAGGTACTTACTCAATATAAACTATAAAATGGGTATAAAAACATACATAGGGATAGAGTGACAATCCATTTTTATTTTAAAATGTACGATATCATGCTACCACTCAACCCTATCATAGATCCCTTCCTCAATGGAAAAATTAATATCATCTCATTTAATAATTAAAAAAATATTATAGGATAAATCTATATAAATCTATTTTTTGTTAATAATTTATCAAAAAAATGTGTTATGATAATGATGTGGTAGATTTTCTCCTTTTTTGAATATATTATTTTTATCAAAAATAAGTTTTAAGATTAATTGTTAGTATGTTAATTGATTCATTTACTACTCTAAATACAATAATTATGTTAGGTTTATAGGGGTAAAATTATATTAAACACACAAACACCATACACATATAGGCCTGAAAGGCATGTCATAGCCCCCCTAAGGGATAACCCACCCAACAAGATACTTTATTACATAATATTTTTTGGACCAAAATCCTAGTGTGAATGAAGAACATAACATACATAGACCATGGCCCATTCATGTGAATTGTAACATAGCTACTAGAGTATCTGTTATAGTAATTACACCATTGTAGTGCTTTCTAGAGTACCTGCCTCTACTATAGTACTCTTTTCTGTTATAGTACCGCTACAGTTCCCACAACAGTATCTTCCACAACTATAGTTCCTCCAGTGAATAGTTCTAGTATTGCCACAGTGCGCTACAATACTCCTATAATAACTTGTACGTAATGGGTTTTGAACCCTCATTTTTGATGAATTATTACAGGGTTCTTACAACTAATCCAAGAGATAACTAACATTGTTTTCAATTAAAAAAATTCACATGAGATGCATGTCCTAGAAATAATAATTCTCAGCCTCCCCTATTATCTGATAAATTTTTTCCTGGGTAAAAATGCATTGGACATCATTTTATGGTTTTGAAACATTGAACATTTATTTTTATATAAATACTGTTCAATATAAATAAAACATTATATCTAATACTTTTAACTCACAATTATCTCCCAAAGACCAATCATACATGAATCTTCCATTATATGAACATTTAAAGAGTTGTTCTAAATACATAGAAATAAGAGAAACTCTGTTCCTATTAATAGTTGAATTTCGACTACCTTTAGTACATCTAAAACAAATTATATATTCTTATAATGTTATTCCACTATAACATTGGATACATTTTTCATTGTTTACATCAAACACTTCTTCCCATAGATGAAAACAGAAAAACCTCATCAAGGAAGAGTTGTTTCCACTTCATCAAATCAAAAATGTCCTTACCTGGTTAAATCCTTCAGTTTAACACTATCATCCATTTATTTAATGAAAAATAGTATTCTTATAATTCAAATCATTATATCTTCCCCTTTGAAGAAAATTAAACATGGAATGAATCTATGATTCATTTGTTAATTTTGAAAGGATTAGATTTTGGTTTCAAAATGAGTATGCCTTTAACCAAGGCTAAAATTATTTAAAAAAACAAATATATATATATATATATATGAAAACAAAATATATTTAAATCAAAAGACAAATAAAGAAATTATCACAAATCCTAAAACATATAAGATTGAATTATAATTAATCATTTGTGAAAAATAATTAATATTATATTGGTACTATAAAACATAAATAAATATTATACCCAAAAATATAAACTATAAACATATATCAACATACATGATATTAAATATGTAAAATCTATTACTATATAAGAGTAAAAAATAACATTCTATTAGATTAAAATAAAAATACAACTAATAATGTAAGATTAAATAGGTAAATAAATGGGGTGTGTATGACTGAACAGTTAGCCAAAATAAATAAAATTATATTTATGATACAAATAAATTAAAAATCAACAAAATTCAATCAAATCCAACTCTCTCTAAATAAAATCAAACTAATAATAAGAAAGGGTCTTAGGGAATATATTTTCTATCTTATTTTTACTGGTAAAAAAAGTAACATGAGAATATATTTTTTTGAATATGATATATCAAAAAATAATTCCTATTATCATTATTCTTAGATATAGAATTTATTATACTGTTTTAATAAATATAAAAAGAACTTGTGTACTCATATTTGATGGGAACATCTTGAAATTAAATCCAATGTCCATCAAAGTGCATTTTATTAACAACACCTGGTCAAAAAAACCAATTGAAACATACTCAGTTTTTTATATAGAGAATGGAATATAGTTTTTTTTTCATACTAGACAAAAAAATAATGAGATTTTCTAAAAAAATAAAAAGTTTTCTAAGTTATGTTCTTATCTAATCTCCAACCACAATAGTCAACATATGAATATGAAGTTAAATTAAATCCAAAGCATCTAGGAAATAATAAAACTAAGAAAAAATAACCATTAACATACCTTAAAATTATTTTGGCCTTATTTAGTTCAATTATTTCGTATTTTCTTAAAATATTGTATAAATATACAAAAAAACATGATGTGTGGTCTATTAAAAGTAAGATATTACATGCTCCTAATTATTAATATGATGTTTTCATACATATACATGGGTATTTTTCCCTATATAAAATCAATTTTTCCAATGAAAATAAGAGAGACACCCATACCATGATCAAGGTTCTTAATAAAGTATAAATATTTGGTTAGTTTATGAATATGATTTCTAAAATAGTGTATTTTGAAAACCTAAAGGGTTTTTAACATAACATTCATCCATAATTAAAGCATTTATAAAAAATAAACATCTATATAGTAAATAACTAGATTCTTGTGATATTTACAAGGAAGGATGATTATAATGGTTTCTAACATAGAAACAAATGTAGATGTTTTCTAATATTTTATTTCTTCCTCTTGATAGTATCTTCTATTAACTTACATAGCCTTATTTCAAGGTATTGATGCTTGATCAACATTTTAATACCTAAAAAAGATCTGGTTTTAATAAATGGTTAATATAAGTTTCACTCAATGAAATCCAGTACATTATATATCTCATTTTAGTTTTCCCCTTATTACAAATCGAAAACCAAACATTCATCACACATATATTTCCCTTAGTATTAAATTTAAGAACTGAGATAAATTTAGAAAACGAATATATATTATTATCACTTATTATAGTCTAAATAACATCATCTAACCCACCAAAAAATATAAAGGATGAACATTTAATGTTCTGGGATATTTAGGCACCACACTATCATGTTATTAAGTTTATAACACTTCATTAATTGGTTCTATATGGTTATATTTCACATATTCATCCATTATAATGTTAGAAAAATTATCAAGTATCAAGTTTTAAGAAAAAAATTATTAAGGTCATGATTATAATTTTTCTTATCCATAAAAAGATCAATTTCATAGAAATTTACCTAAATTAACTCTTCAACTATCCTTGTTTTATTATTAAAAAATATTTTTCAGAATTAATATTATAAAAAATTAATATTCCATTTTTCTCCTTTTGAAACATTTACCAATTTTCTCTTCAGTATTGATGATATAAACACTTTTTCCATGAACGTTAAATTGTCCAAATTTTTTATTTATTCTATCCTATAAATCATACAGTGTTTTTCTCAAAATAAATATTATTATTACATTGTTTTAGAAATAGAATGTTCTTTTAATAGTTTCATCTCAAAAATGAGTAGATGAGATATATTCAAATAACAATGATATTGCAATTTCTTATAAAACCCTATTTCCACATTCAATAAAGATATTCTTTGGATGTGTTCTAGGTGTATAAAATTAATTTTTTTTAATACTTTGATTTGAAAAAATGAATGAAACTCACTGAATTAAAATTCTCTACCATGGTCACCTGTGACAGAAATAATTTAGGGATCTTTTTTATTATAAAATAGTTTTCCTAAATTATAGAATACATTACATGCTTCACTTTTATGCCTTGAAAATTAAACCCATGTAAGTATATAAAAATTATCAACCAAAAAAATACTTATTATTAAGGATTGATATTATAACTCATCTAAAAACATATATGTGGACAGGTTCCAAATATATTGAACTAGTAATTTCATATATTTAATTAAATGAAATAATAAATATTATAATTTCAAATTCTTTTATACCAAATATAGTAATCATTAATTCTATCATTAAAAAATTATATTATATCTACAAAAATAGGTAAGATCCAATATATATACTTTTTTATTTAAATATGATTTAAGTTAGTGTTATTTATCATAATAAATAAAATAAATATTATTTTTAAATTATAAGTAGTAGTCATCATAGATTTGAGATATACTTATCATATTATTCTTTAATCCCTAACATGTAGAACATTATTGATAATAAAATAATTTTGATTTCTTGTTAATCCAACTCTAATGATTCTTCCTTTTTTATTATCTCAAAAAGTGATATAACCAACATCGATTCTTTTAGAGTGAAGAAATTAATAAATTATTCCCCCGTATGTTTTCAACATCCATTATCCATTTACAGTTATTCAAAATTGTTTTTAGGGATAAAGCATTATAAAAAAAATCAAAAAGAAGGTGTCATGGTATAACGAACCATACTTTACATACATGGTTAATAATTTATAATTGAAGCATATGCATTACAACATATAACAAAACCATTAAAGGACCATATAGGTATAGTGTATTTAGAAAATGGGAAACATAAACAACTGGTTCATAAAGCATCTACACTGTCTCCCATTTATTTCATCATATCTATAGTCCCTTTTGGCATATCTTACTTAATAACCTTCTTCATGACCTAGGTAAAGAAAACATACAAATGGGTGAGCTCAAATGATCAGTAAGGGTAAACAAATGAAATATCAATCACATCATATTCATAAGAACATATCATTTTGGAAATCTTAACCTGCAAAAGAGATCATAATTTCATAAAATGGGATAAATAATAGTAGTGAAATTTAATCACAATAATCACAACGTAAAACATGAAACCTTGTGGAATACACACATAATAATAGAGAATAATTTCTTATTAGTCAAGACTCATATCCAAGACTATCATACCAGAAAAAGTCCATTTTTGAACCGAGTTCACTCCTCGTTTCAGTCCTGTTTCACTGAATCGGTTTAACCTGTCGTTCTATCAATGTCTATCTCAGGAGATATAAATCTTTACCCAATGCATTAGAGGGAGATATAGGTCCCACCCATCCCATAATGATACCATTCTTATGTGTGCCACAAAATTATAAATCATACATCATTGCATAACCCATGTAATAAAAATGGGATTCTTAAACATCGTGTCATCATAAAACAATTCATATAATATAATGGAATCCATAAAAATAAGTCTATCACAACATAATGAAAACAATGTAATAATAGGTATAAAAATATAACCCTATATTATCTTATATGGAAAATACTTTTGATAAAACACTTGAACTCCATTCTTGAGGAAAATATCCTTTCTACTTAAAAAACATTTTTCTTTTCTTAGCTTGTCATACAATTTTAAACTAAAAGAAGTTGATTAAAAAAATCATGAAAACGTGTAAAGTAAGCTTCTTGGAAATAATTTTTAAAAAATCCATTAATGTTGTATATGTTAAAAAATCATTCTTCTCGTACTTATGTCGGAAAAGTCAAAAAGTACCTCATACGAAAAACGAAAAAATATTCCTTTCATATCATTCACTAAAAACTCACCAAAGGGTAAAATTGGATTTAAAAAATTGTATAAGGATATAAATTTTACATATTGAGGAAACATGAATGTGGATGATAAATATTCCCCAGTAAATTTTGATGTATAAACAATCTTAGATAAAAATGAGATTGCGGGATTTTCCCTTACCTTTGGTATGATTTGCTTCGTAAGTTTCTGAACCTCCTGTATAATGAATTAAATAATGTCATTGACATATTACATAATCATATGAATTGTTATGATATCATATATGGTCATATTCTTAGCTTCTTATTAATAATATTTCATTGTTACTTGTTATTCAGGTGTTTATTACTTTTTGTTCTTATGTGTGTTTTGTCGAATAAATTCTTATTCTACTATTTAGGTTATAGATACCTCATTTCCAGAATGGTATTAGTGTAATATATATCATATTTATTCACTCAATTCATTTATTTAATCATTATGAAATGAAAATCATGTAGAACGAGTCGCATCACATCGTGGAGACGGTATTCCTTACGTACGCACGAGCGATGATATCGTTCACATGATCGTGGAATTGTATTGGAGTGTATGTGTACTATTTCAGAATCAATATAAATTTACAATAATCATATATATTTATTCTTTACACCATTATACCCATCCAAGTAAGGTGGTGGTGGAAAATAGATTACACCACGGGGTGGAGACGATATTCCGTACGTACGCACGCACGGTGATTTCATTTTCCGTAGGATGGATAGATAGTTAAATAGGGTTGTTTCATACTTATAATAACATATCAGTATATGAGTGATACTTATGTTATTAATTTATAATTAAACAACTAAAGAAGAAGAATTGGAAGAAGAAATAAAGTTGAAAGAATCGGTAATGGACATTACCTCTTCTTTGAAGTGCCTCTTTGAGACCTCCTTTTAGGGCACTAAAAATGGTCTTTGAAGAAGACCAAGACCTCTAGGTTGTTTCTAAGGAAGTTTATAGGAGAACTTGTTAGGGTTGGGCCGATATTTAAGGCTCAATGTGGTGTGAGGAAGAGAGGGAGGAGGTTCCCTTTTATAAGGGAGGAGAGGGGCACCTTTGGAAAAACTAAAAATATTATTTTATTATAAAGTCATATTCGGTTATAAATAGCTCCAAATTGATTTATTTTGAAGATAAAGTGGGGATGGGTAGAAATAATCTCATCCAATAGAATTTAGACAAGTTTAGGTTTATATTTTAACCTTATCAATTAGATTTAACTTTAAGTTAAATAATTTTACTTTTACCGTGTCTTCTTGTTTTCTTACACTATAAGGTTAATAAACATACTATAACAAGACAAACGAACCCCAAGTTGTTTATTATTAATATATATAACCTTATATAAGTAATATGGACGAAGCATAGATTTTTAGGAATAAAATACCAATTAATAATATAATATCTATTTTAAAAACTATTTTATGTCAATTTTGACACTATTTGGTAATTGATGTTTGTGAAAATCGTAACCGAAATATTATTTCGGAAAAATTTAATTAAATCAATACTAACATGTCATATTAACATAGAAAATTATTTTAATTGATAAAAAGTCTCAAATTACATTTATTTGGGTATTTATAACATCAATTATGTCAATATTTCATTAATAGGATAATTACTACATCATCATTGTGTCATAAATAAATAAATTATTTATTTTCTAAAAATTACAAATAAAATACCATTATGTAGGAAATCGTTTTAGATTTATAATGAATATTTATATTCTAATTTATCTTATGTATAACCCTATATTAAATATTATTTACTATTAAACATTGATTTTAACTATTTTAACCCTTCTTTACATAAATTAATAATAAATTTCCTAATCTAATCCAAGTGGGCATAAATGTTCATATGTTATTCCTAAGGTTGTTTTTGGTCTAATTACACTTATTCAATAGAATTAGGGCATGTGTTAGGGTAATAATAATTTCATTTTTACCCTTAATTACCCTATTTACTTTTAACCGTGGTAAAAAAAATTAAAAATTTATTATTTACCAAAAATTATTTTCATCTCATTGATCCAAATTTTACTTACTAACATCAACCATGTCACTCTGATTTTTTAAATTCCACTCACAGAAGCAGTAAAATTATGTTTTATGTAAATTTGCAAATTTTCCTAGGAGGTGGGTAAAAGACGGTGAAAAGTTCAATAAAATTTTTATATATATTAAATTATTATAAAATGACTCCAATGAATTTCATTGAAATTATATAGGTATTATGTAACAATTTTGAACTAAAATAAATTTAAATAAATTAAATAGTTATTTAAATAAAATGTCGGTTTTTAAATAGTAACCTAGTGTTTTCACTATTCCTCAAAAATTGAAAGTTTTCAGAAAAATACCAAAATTTCACCCTAGGCTAATTTCAATATTCTGAATCCAAAAATGCAGTCCATTTTGAAAAATAAAATTAAAAAAATTTCAAACAGTGAGTATTACTACTCATAACGGCTAGTTTTAATAATATTTTAATAGCATGTCATTGTTTAGTGAAACTCGGTATTGTGTACGACGCAAGCTATCGAGGAAGGTCGCGATTGTGTGTAAAGCAATCCAAGCTAGTGTTTTGTGTAGTGATGGATTACTTTGATGATTAATATAAAATAAAAACAAAATATTTCTTATAAAAGTATCGGGTGTTACATTCTACCCACCTTAAAATGAATTTCTCCCTCGAAATTCGTCACTTTGTAACAAACAGATGAGGATACCTCTCCCTCATCATATCCTCATGATCCCATGTAGCTTCTTCTAATTGGTGGTTCCTCCATAAATCATTCACCAAGCGAGTGGCCTTGTTCCGTATGAATTTTTCATTACGATCCAGAATCTCTATCTACTGTTCTTCATAAAAAAGATCCTGCTCCAGCAGTACAACTTCTGAGCTGAGTACATGTGAAGGATCAGGTATGTATTTTCTCAGGAGAGATACATGGAATTCATCGTGAAATTTGGAGAGATTCGGTGGAAGCGCCAATCGGTAAGCTACCTTCCCAACATGATCCAGTATTTCGAAAGGACTGATATACATGTGGCTCAACTTTCCCTTATTTCCAAATCTCATTACTCTCTTCCAAGGAGATATTCGTAAGAACACTTTATCACCCACATCAAACTCTAAGTCTTTTATTCGGTTGTCGGCATAACTTTTTTGTCGACTCTGAGCTGCTCTTATGTGTTGTTTAATAGATCAGACCTTTTCTGCCATCTCATTGACAAGATTAGGTCCTAATAGCTTTCATTCCCCAACTTCATCCCAGAAAGTTGGAGTCATGCATTTATTTCCATAGAGGGCTTCATAAGGAGCCCTCTGAATACTGGAGTGAAAGCTATTATTATAAGAAAATTCCACCAACGTTAGGTGTTGAACCCAACCACCTTTGAAATCCATAGAGCAAGCTCTCAAAATAGAATCTAGAGTTTGAATCATCCTCTCAGACTGACCGTCTGTCCGAGGATGATAAGTGGTGCTAAAACTGAACTCTGTATCCAGAGTATATTGAAGAATTTGCCAGAACTTTGAGGTAAACCTCGGATCCCGATCAGATATAATAGAAAGTGGTACTCCATGGAATCTTACCACTTCCTTTACATATATCCTGGAATGATGATCTAGAGAGAAATACTCTCTAATAGCGATGAAGTGTTCCGACTTTGTAAGACGATCAAATATGACCCAGATAGCATTATTTCCTTTGGATGTCTTAGGAAGTCCAGTGACAAAGTATATAGTGATGTTTTCCCATTTCCATTCTGGTAAGGGTAATGGTTGTAACATCCCCTTAGACTTCTATCTCTCAGCTTTAACTTGCTGACAAACCAAACATAGAGAGACATATTCAGCAATATCTCCTTTTATGCCATCCCACTAGAAGTACTCTTTCAGGTCCCTATACATCTTCGTGCTTCCAGGATGAATAGAGAATGAAGAACTATGAGCCTCATCCAGCAACTCCTTCTATAATTCAGGGATGGGAGGAACACAAACCCGATTCCTGAACATTATTATCCCATCACTATCAAGGTTGAATTCAGGAACATTTCTCACCTTCTTTTGTAACTCTACATCTTCTTTATGTGCCTCTTTAATTTTCACATGTATAGATGGTTGAACATTCATTTGAGAAAGATAAAATTCTTCCCCATCCATTTTAATTGCAAGATCCATCCTTTGTAAATCCATAAATACTGGATCTTTTGTTATTCTCATCATGGATAAGCTAGAAAGGTCTTGTTGACTTAATGCATCTGCCACCTTGTTTGCTTTCCCAGGGTGTTAATGAATTGAGCAGTCATAATCCTTAATCAGCTCCAACCATCTTCTTTGTTGCATATTCAGCTCCTTTTGTGTGAAAATATACTTTAATCTTTTATGATCAGTATAAATGTCACATCTTTCTCCATAAAGATAATTCCTCCAAATCTTTAATGCAATAATTACCACAGCTAACTCGAAATCATGAGTTGGGTAATTTTGCTCATGGATTTTCAATTGTCATGAGGTGTAAGCTATAACCATATCATTTTGCATAAGAACAAACCCCAATCCCTTCTTGGATGCATCACTGTAGATCAAAAACCTTTCTCCACTACAAGGTAGTGTGAGCACAGGTGCACTAGATAACCTTCTTTTTAACTCCTTGAAATTCTCTTCACATTCCTCCATCCAAACAAACTTAACTCCTTTCCGAGTCAACTTGTTGAGTGGATTAGATAATCGTGAAAAATCTTTCACAAAATGTCGATAATATCCAGCCAAAACAAGAAAACTTTAGATCTCAGTTACTATTGTTGGTCTCGACCATCTTTCGATAACCTCTGTTTTTGCTGGATCCATAGATATCCCCTCTTTTGAGAATATGTGACCCAAAAATGAAAATTTTTGAAGCCAAAATTCACACTTGGTAAATTCGGCATAAAGCTTATCCTTTCTCAGAGTCTTCAATACAATTCTCAAGTGATATTTATGTTCTTCCTTTCTCTTTGAATAGAGAAGAATATCGTCTATAAAGACTACCACAAACTGATCAAGATAGTCTCTAAAGACTCTATTCATTATATCCATGAAGATAGCAGGGGAATTAGTAAGACCAAATGGCATCACTATAAATTCATAGTGTCCATACCTTGTATGGAAAGCCGTCTTTGGTATATCTTCCCTTTTGACCCTTAATTGATGATACCCTGAATGAAGATCAATCATGGAAAAGTATTGAGCTCCGCGTAGTTAGTCAAATAAGTCATCAATGCGCGGAAGAGAATATTTGTTCTTGATAGTGATCTTTTTAATTTCTCGATAATCAATGCAGAGTCTCATTGATCCATATTTATTCTTAATTAACAACAAGTGCACCCCAAGGTGACGCACTAGGGCATATGAATCCCATATCATGATTCTCTTGGAGTTTATTCTTCAATTCCTACAACTCAATTGGGGACATTCTATAAGGTTTCTTTGAAATAGGCAAACCACCCGGTATGAGTTTGATTGAAAACTCAACTTCACGATTTGGTGGAAGACCCGGAAATTCCTCCGGAGATACATCGTCAAACCCCTGTACAATGGGCATATTATTAATCGTGAGTTTCTCTCCAACCATTTGAGATAAATAACCTTCATTTAGTGGAATCAAGACCCATAAGATGGAAGAAATTTCCACTAGAGGTTTATGTTCATCCTTGCTTCGAAAGACGATCATAGATTGATCTGGAATATGAAATGTGACATCCCTTCTTTGGAAATTGATATGAGCTCCATATAGAGAAAGCCAATCCATGCCAAGAATCACATCAAATTACACTATAGGAAAGATCACAAGATTTGCAGGAAGCACTTTCCCACAAACATCAATTAGAGAAGAATTATAAACTTTTGATGCGACTGTTGTGCCATTAGGGGTTGTCACAGCTAACTCAACATCTAATTGTTGATGTAATACGGTGATACCCTTAGATAATTCTTTAGAAATAAAAGAGTTGGTGGATCGAGAATCAAATAAAACATTTTCTACTTTAGAGTGGATGATAAGTGTACCTTTCACCACTTCGTTATCATACTGCACATCGCTGATAGAAATTTCATGTGACTTTCTTTTGTATTTAGCCTTAAGATTTTGTTGATGCTGATCATCATCAACAACCCTTGCATTAGGACATTGATTGGCATAATTCCCCATTTCCTTGCACTTGTAACATTGAATTGTAGGAGGTGTACTCTTTGTATCCTTTTCTTTTTTCGCATCACTAGACATCTTCTTTCCATCATTGCGGCATTCAAATGTCCGATGACCTTCCTTTACACATTTGAAACATTTACCTGTTCCTTTTAGACAACTCCCTCCATGTTTCTTTCCACATTATAAGCATAATGGAAAACTCATCTTCTTTTCAGTGTGCTCTTTAGATTTTCCTTGAATTCCATTTTCCTCTTCTAATCAAACCCATATGACTGATGGGTTACTCCAATATCCATCTCAACTTTGAGAGCACATCGAACGATTTCCTCGTAGCTATTGAAGTCCTTTGTAGCTAACGCCCTTTGAAGACTTGTTTTTAAGCCACTAAAGAATCGATTGATCTTACTCTCGGGTTGGATAATAATCCTAGAAGTGTACCTTGAAATTCTTGTAAAATTTTCTTCGTATGTACCAAAAGATTCATCATCCTTTTTCTTTAGATCAAAAAACTCCTTCTCCAACTTCATTCAAAGAATACGAGGGAAGTAATTATTGAAAAATATGTTCTTGAACTCATCCCATTCCATGGACTCAATTTCATCTCTTGGCCTTGTATTCTTGATAAGATTCCACCATTGATTGTCTTCACCTTACAAACGATAAACTGCTAAGACGACTTTATCATGTTCAGAACATTGAATAACTGAAAATATCTTTTCAGTAGTATTGATCCATTGTTCAGTAACTAATGGATCAGTAGACCCACTGAATGAAGGTGGACGCTTCCTCATGAAGGATTCAACATAATGTTGCTCTTTCATTTGGTCATTTGGAAGTCCTTCATGATTCATATCTTGAGAATGTTGTGTGAGCATGGCTAAAATATTTTTCATTCCAGCTCCCATAATGTTTGGTATCTCATGGGGACAATCATTGCATTGCCCGTCGCATTCTGCATTAACACGGTTCCTTCGGGTTCTATCCATTGACTAAAACCAAGAAGAATAATGTGAGCAACACTAATTATAATAGTAAAAACACATAATCAAGAATAAAATTTCACACTTAAGTTCTCATCATAAGTTTTTCATGTCCATTTCTAAGATTGTGTTCTATTCTTAGACATATCCTTAGGTTTCTTACTAAGGCATTCACATCCTAGTTTCCAAAGGTTGACTATACCTTTACTCTAATACCAACAATAACGACCCATACATTAAATAAATGGTTAATACTTAAAAATTTAAGCATACTTATTAAAACATATAACAAAACCATGAAAGTGCCATATAGGTATAGTGTCTTTAGAGACTGGGAAACATAAACAACTGGTTCATAAAGCATATATATTGTCCCACAATTATTTCATCATATCTATATTCCCTTTTGGCATATCTTAATTAATAACCTTCTTCCTGACCTGGGGAAAGAAAACATACAAAAGGGTGATCTCAAATGCTCAGTAAGGGTAAACAAAAGAAATATCAAACACATCATATTCATAAGAACATATCATTTTGGAAATCTTTACCTGTAAAAGTGATCATAATTTCATAACATGGGATAAATCATAGTAGTGAAATGTAATCCCAATAATCCTAACTAAAAACATAAAACATTGTGGCATACACACATAATGATAGAGAATCATTTCTTAGTAGTCAAGACTCACATCCAAGACTATCTTAGTGGACAATGTCTATTTCTGAACCGAGTTCACTCCTCGTTTCAGTCCTGTTTCACTGAACCGATTTAACCTTCTGTTCCTGCCATGTCTATCTCATGAGATTTAAATTTTTAATCAATGTATTGGAGGGAGATATAGGTCCCACCCATCTCATAATGATACCATTCTTATGTGTGCCACAAAATCATATATCGTACATCATTGCATAACCCATGTAATAAAAATGGGATTCTTAAACATCGTGACATCATAAAAGAATTCATATAAGATAAAGGGATTCATACAAATAAGTCCATCACAACATAATCAAATCAATGTAATAATAGGGATATAAATAGAACCCTATATTATCTTAGATGAAAAATAATTTTGATAAAACACTTGAACTCCATTCTTGAGGAAAATATCCTTTCTACTTCAAAAACATTTTTCCTTTAATAACATGTCATAAAATTTTAAACTAAAATAAGTTGATTAAAAATAAACTTGAAAACTTGTAAAGTAAGCTTCTTGGAAATAATGTTTTAAAAATACATTCATGACATATAAGTTAAAAAAACATTCTTCTCATACTTATATCAGAAAAGTCAAAAAGTACCTTGTACGAAAAACGACAAAATATTCCTTTCATATCTTTTACTAAAACCTCACCGAAGTGTAAAATTGGATTTAAACAATTGTAGAAGGATATAAATATTACATATTTAGGAAACATGGATGTGGATGATAAATATTCCCCAGTAAATTCTGAAGTATAAACAATCTTTGATAAAAATGAGATTGCGAGATTTTCCCTTACCTTAGGTATGATTTGCTTCATAAGTGTCTCAACCTACTGTATAATGATTTAAATAATGTCATTGACATATTCCAGAATCATACTCATTGTTATGATATCATATATGTTCATATTCTTATCTTATTATTAGTAATATTTCTTTGCTACTTGTCATTCGTGTGTTTATTTCTTTTTCTTCTTAGGCGTGTTTTGTCGAATAAATTCTTATTATTATTTTTAGGTTATAGATACCTCATTTCTGGAATGGTATTAGTGTAATATATATCATATTTATTCACTCAATTGATTTATGTAATCATTATTCAATGAAAATCATGTAGAACAAGTCGCATCACATCATGGAGACGGTATTCCGTACGTACACACGAGCGATGATATCGTTCCCATGATCGTGGAATTGTATTAGAGTGTATGTATACTATTTAATAATAAATACCACATTACAATAATAATATATATTTATTATTGACACCATTATACCCATCCAAGTAATGTGGTGGTGGAAAATAGATTACACCACGGCGTGGAGACGGTATTCCGTACGTACGCACGCGTGGTGATTTCATTTTCCGTAGGATGGATACACTACTGGAAATTCGAGCTATAGCCACGGTTCTAAACCGTGGCTATAGGCCCTCAAACCGTGGCTATAGGTAATAGCCACGGTTTGAGGAACCGTGGCCAAGTTTGGCGTGGCTATAGGCCTAGACCTATAGCCACGGTTCCAAACCGTGGCTTTAACTCTATAGCCACGGTTCCAACCGTGGCTATAGGTTTATAGCCACGGTTAAAACCGTGGCTGTATACCTAATGCCACGGTTTCAACCGTGGCTATACCAAAGGCCGGACAAAATCTATAGCCACGGTTTAAAACCGTGGCATTATGTCTATAGCCACGGTTTAAAACCGCGGCAATACATCAATAGCCACGGTTTTGAACCGTGGCTATAGGGTGTCCAAATTCATAAAAAAAAAATACCCCCTGGACACACCCTGGACACCCCCATGCCACCCCCGGCCAGTCCCCCCTGCCAGTACCCCCGGACAGCCCCCCGTGCACCCCCGGACAGCCCCCCGTGCACCCCCGGACAGCCCCCCGTGCACCCCTGGACAGCCCCCCCGGCCAGCCCCAGCCAGCCCCCCGTGCACCCCCGAGCAGCCCCCCGACCAGCCCCGGACAGCCCCCCGTGCACCCCTGGACAGCCCCCCCGGCCAGCCCCAGCCAGCCCCCCGTGCACCCCCGAGCAGCCCCCCGACCAGCCCCGGACAGCCCCCCGTGCACCCCCGGACAGCCCCCAGCCCCCAGCCCCCCCTGCCCCCTGCTTGTCCCCCTGCCAGCTCCCCCCCTGCCCCCTGCTTGTCCCCCTGCCAGCTCCCCCCTGCTAGTCCCCCACTGCCCCCTGCTAGTACCCCCCCCCCCCGCCACCCCCCCTTCTTGTCCCCTTGCCAGCCCCCCCTGCCACCCCCCTGCCAGTCCCCCCTGCCCCCTGACACCCCCCCTGCTAGTCCCCCTGCCCCCTGCTAGTCCCCCACTGTCCCCTGTTAGTCCCCCCCCCCGCCACCCCCCCGCTTGTCCCCTTGCCAGCCCCCCCAGCCACCCCCTGCTTGTCCCCCTGCAAGCCCCCCCTGCTTGTCCCCCTGCCAGCCCCACCCCTGCTCCTGCCAGCCCCCCCCCCCTGCCCCCCCCTGCCCCCCCCCTGCCCCCCTGCCAGCCCCCCCCCCTTCCCCCTGCTTGTCCCCCTTCCAGCCCCCCCGGCCACCCCCCTGCCCCCTGCTTGCCCCCTGCCGCCACCCCCCCCCCCCTTCCCCCTGCCAGCCCCCCCGCCCCTGCTTGTCCCCCTGCCAACCCCCCCTGCTGGACACCCCCCCTGTCCGTGCACCCCCGGACAGCCCCCCATGCACCCCCGGACAGCCCCCCATGCACCCCCGGACAGCCCCCCGTGCACCCCTTGCCAGCCCCCCCAGCCACCCCCTGCTTGTCCCCCTGCAAGCCCCCCCTGCTTGTCCCCCTGCCAACCCCACCCCTGCTCCTGCCAGCCCCCCCCCCATGCCCCCTGCTTGCCCCCCTGCCAGCCCCCCCCTTCCCCCTGCTTGTCCCCCTTCCAGCCCCCCCGGCCACCCCCCTGCCCCCTGCTTGCCCCCTGCCGCCACCCCCCCCCCCCCTTCCCCCTGCCAGCCCCCCCGCCCTGCTTGTCCCCCTGCCAACCCCCCCTGCTGGACACCCCCCCTGTCCGTGCACCCCCGGACAGCCCCCCGTGCACCCCCGGACAGCCCCCCATGCACCCCCGGACAGCCCCCCGTGCACCCCTGGACAGCCCCCCCGGCCAGCCCCGGCCAGCCCCCCGTGCACCCCCGGACAGCCCCGGACAGCCCCCATGTGCACCCCCGGACAGACCCCATGCAGCCCCCATCCCCCCTGCACAGAACCCCGGAAACCCCCTGCCCCCTGCTTGTCCCCCTGCCAGCCCCCCCTGCCCCCTGCTTGTCCCCCTGCCAGCTCCCCCCCTGCCCCCTGCTAGTCCCCCACTGCCCCCTGCTAGTCCCCCCCCCCCGCCACCCCACCCCCCCTGCTTGTCCCCTTGCCAGCCCCCCCTGCCAGTCCCCACTGCCCCCTGACACCCTCCCTGCTAGTCCCCCTGCCCCCTGCTAGTCCCCCACTGCCCCCTGCTAGTCCCCCACTGCCCCCTGTTAGTCCACCCCCCCCCCCCCGCCACCCCCCTGCTTGTCCCCGTGCCAGCCCCCCTGCCGCCCCCTGCCAGCCCCCCCTGCTTGTCCCCCTGCCAGCCCCCCCTGCTCCTGCCAGCCCCCCCCCTGCCCCCCTGCCAGCCCCCCCCCCCCTTCCCCCTGCTTGTCACCCTGCCAGCCCCCCCGGCCACCCCCCTGCTTGTCCCCCTGCCAGCCCCCCCTGCCCCTGCCAGCCCCCCCCTGCCCCTGCCAGCCCCCCCTGCCAGCCCCCCCCCCCTTCCCCCTGCTTGTCCCCCTGCCAGCCCCCCCCCTGCCCCCTGCTTGTCCCCCTGCCAGCCCCCCCCCCTGCCCCCCTGCCAGCCCCCCCTTCCCCCTGCTTGTCCCCCTGCCCGCCCCCCCTGCCCCTGCTTGTCCCCCTGCCAGCCCCCCCTGCCCCCTGCTTGCCCCCTGCCACCCCCCCCCCCTTCCCCCTGCCAGCCCCCCCAGCCCCTGCTTGTCCCCCTGCCAACCCCCCCTGCTGGACACCCCCCCTGTCCGTGCACCCCCGGACAGCCCCCCGTGCACCCCCGGACAGCCCCCCGTGCACCCCCGGACAGCCCCCCGTGCACCCCCGGACAGCCCCCCCGGCCAGCCCCGGCCAGCCCCCCGTGCACCCCCAGACAGCCCCACGACCAGCCCCGGACAGCCCCCCGTGCACCCCCGGACAGCCCCCCGTGCACCCCCGGACAGCCCCCCCGTGCACCCCCAGACAGCCCCCCCGTGCACCCCCAGACAGCCCCCCCGTGCACCCCCGGACAGCCCCCATATGCACCCCCGGACAGCCCCCATATGCACCCCCAAACAGCCCCCCGCGCACCCCTGGACAGCCCCCCGGCCAGCCCCGGACAACCCCCTGTGCACCCCCGGACAGCCCCCCGACCAGCCCCGGACAGCCCCCCGTGCACCCCCGGACAGCCCCCATGTGCACCCCCGGACAGACCCCATGCAGCCCCATTCCCCCCGGACAGCCCCCCGTGCACCCCCGGACAGCCCCCATGTGCAACCCCGGACAGCCCCCATGTGCACCCCCGGACAAACCCCATACAGCCCCCTACCCCCCTGCACAGAACCCCGGGCGTTTATCAAGCGCGCGCAACGCTTAAAGAACGCATAATGAGCCCTACCGTGCAGACCACACGTCCGATTGACGCGCCGTCTGCGCGTGCACGTCGCGAATAATAATGGGATTGTTGTCCTGTGATTTCAGGGCAATCCGATGTCGTCCGCTATGAGTTTGACCGTTAGACGCCTGTTTTGGCCGTTTATGACACCGGAACGGCGTTCCCGGTCACCCCGGGCACACGGCACGTCCGATTGACGTGCCGTCTGCTCGACCACATCACAATTCACTTACCCTTTGATTTCGTCCGATTTCAGGCCATTCGGACTTCGTTCGGCCCGTTTGGACCCCCCCACGCGCGTTTATCAAGCGCGCGCAACGCTTAAAGAACGCATAATGAGCCCTACCGCGCAGACCGCACGTCCGATTGACGCGCCGTCTGCGCGTGCACGTCGCGAATAATAATGGGATTGTTGTCCTGTGATTTCAGGGCAATCCGATGTCGTCCGCTATGAGTTTGACCGTTAGACGCCTGTTTTGGCCGTTTATGACACCGGAACGGCGTTCCCGGTCACCGCGGGCACACGGCACGTCCGATTGACGTGCCGTCTGCTCGACCACATCACAATTCACTCACCCTTTGATGTCGTCCGATTTCAGGCCATTCGCAATTCGTTCGGCCCGTTTGGACCCCCCACGCGCGTTTCTCAAGCGCGCGCAACGCTTAAAGAACGCATAATGAGCCCTCCTGCGCAGACCGCACGTCCGATTGACGTGCCGTCTGCGCGTGCACGTCGCGAATAATAATTTGAATGTTGTCCTGTGATTTCAGGGCAATCCGATGTCGTCCGCTATGAGTTTGACCGTTAGACGCCTGTTTTGGCCTTTTATGACACCGGAACGGCGTTCCCGGTCACCGCGGGCACACGGCACGTCCGATTGACGTGCCGTCTGCTCGACCACATCACAATTCACTCACCCTTTGATGTCGTCCGATTTCAGGCCATTCGCAATTCGTTCGGCCCGTTTGGACCCCCCCACGCGCGTTTCTCAAGCGCGCGCAACGCTTAAAGAACGCATAATGAGCCCTCCTGCGCAGACCGCACGTCCGATTGACGTGCCGTCTGCGCGTGCACGTCGCGAATAATAATTTGAATGTTGTCCTGTGATTTCAGGTCAATCCGATGTCGTTCGCTATGAGTTTGACCGTTAGACGCCCGTTTTGGCCGTTTATGACACCGGAACGGCGTTCCCGGTCACCGCGGGCACACGGCACGTCCGATTGACGTGCCGTCTGCTCGACCACATCACAATTCACTCACCCTTTGATGTCGTCCGATTTCAGGCAATTCGCAATTCGTTCGGCCCGTTTGGACCCCCCCACGCGCGTTTCTCAAGCGCGCGCAACGCTTAAAGAACGCATAATGAGCCCTCCTGCGCAGACCGCACGTCCGATTGACGTGCCGTCTGCGCGTGCACGTCGCGAATAATAATTTGAATGCTGTCCTGTGATTTCAGGTCAATCCGATGTCGTTCGCTATGAGTTTGACCGTTAGACGCCCGTTTTGGCCGTTTATGACACCAGAACGGCGTTCCCGGTCACCGCGGGCACACGGCACGTCCGATTGACGTGCCGTCTGCTCGACCACATCACAATTCACTCACCCTTTGATGTCGTCCGATTTCAGGCCATTCGCAATTCGTTCGGCCCGTTTGGACCCCCCACGCGCGTTTCTCAAGCGCGCGCAACGCTTAAAGAACGCATAATGAGCCCTCCTGCGCAGACCGCACGTCCGATTGATGTGCCGTCTGCGCGTGCACGTCGCGAATAATAATTTGAATGTTGTCCTGTGATTTCAGGTCAATCCGATGTCGTTCGCTATGAGTTTGACCGTTAGACGCCCGTTTTGGCCGTTTATGACACCAGAACGGCGTTCCCGGTCACCGCGGGCACACGGCACGTCCGATTGACGTGCCGTCTGCTCGACCACATCACAATTCACTCACCCTTTGATGTCGTCCGATTTCAGGCCATTCGCAATTCGTTCGGCCCGTTTGGACCCCCCACGCGCGTTTCTCAAGCGCGCGCAACGCTTAAAGAACGCATAATGAGCCCTCCAGCGCAGACCGCACGTCCGATTGATGTGCCGTCTGCACGTGCACGTCGCGAATAATAATTTGAATGTTGTCCTGTGATTTCAGGTCAATCCGATGTCGTTCGCTATGAGTTTGACCGTTAGACGCCCGTTTTGGCCGTTTATGACACCAGAACGGCGTTCCCGGTCACCGCGGGCACACGGCACGTCCGATTGACGTGCCGTCTGCTCGACCACATCACAATTCACTCACCCTTTGATGTCGTCCGATTTCAGGCCATTCGCAATTCGTTCGGCCCGTTTGGACCCCCCACGCGCGTTTCTCAAGCGCGCGCAACGCTTAAAGAACGCATAATGAGCCCTCCTGCGCAGACCGCACGTCCGATGGTGACTAGGTCTCATAGCTCATCTACCTACAACTTGGAATGGGATGATGACGTCGGGGAGGGGGTTATGAAAACGAAATGCTTTATTATGAAGGCAGTTTTATCAATGTCTAGCCCCATCTCCTCTCTTATGTCATCTTTTGTTTTTAATAAAATGGCTTTAGAGCCTTTCGGCTCGAAGCTTCTTTCTGTCATACTCTAATTCTGTTAAGCCTCTCAAACTTGACACACTGTCATACTCTAATTCTGTTAAGCCTCTCAAACTTCCAGCCCTCAATGAGGGCTGCAATTCTGTATTAAAGGATGGGAACGAAAATTACAGCAGAAAAATAGAAGAAATAGGGAAAACAACAGAAGAAATCCTCAGGAGGCCCCCAGGCTGAGGGAGGAAGATCAAGCTAACAAGCCACCAGGCCGATCTTCCGCTGAACTGTAAATGGCCCATAGAAACGAGGGGCAGGTTTCTGAGAAATCTGGCAGGTTAAAGAGTGTTGTTTGTGAGGCCGAAAGCGTACGGAAACAGGATCTCCCACATGGAGGGCAAGGTGACGGCAGTGTATTAGTTTTCTGCTTCATGATGTCTTGGGACCGACTCAAATAATATTTGAGTCCACGATCAAGCAGTGCATGGGCAACAGCGGGCAACTAGATTTCTGATGGAACAGCGTAGGTCTCGTGGCAGCGATTTACCACCTTTGTTTGGTCATCCGTTTGCGGGTGGTAGGTCAAGCTGAGTTTTAAGTCAGTGCCTTGGAGTTTGAGCAGTTCAATCCAAAAATGGCTTACAAAAATGGGATTGCGGTCGCTGGAATGCTATGCAAACTGACAATCTCCCACACGAAAACCTCGCCCACACTCCCACACTCTTTGCTGTGTAAGGGTGTTTTAGGGGTAAAAAATGGCCATATTTAGAGAGATGATCAATGATGACCAGAATCACAGTGCAACCACGGGATTAGGGTAGTCCGGTGATAAAATCCATAGAGAGACCCGACCACACCAGCTGGGGAATTTCCAACGGCTGCAACAGGCCAGCCGGATATAGTGTGGAATATTTATTTCGTTGGCATTTGGCCCATTGGCAAACTGTTGAACCGGTATTTTCATCCCGACCCAATATAAATTGGCAGGCAATTTTCTATACGTGCGGCAAAAACCAGAATGACCCCACTACGGAGACAAATGGAACTCAGCCAGCAATATGGGCACCCATGGGGACGAACTAGACAGCACCAACCGGCCCTTATAACAGAGGACACCTTGCAGAAAAGAGTAAGTAGGAAAGGAAGGAGCATCTGCTTGCAGAGTGATGATGACTTAGCTGAAAAATGGGTCGTCTGAAACGCCTGTGAGCAAGTGGGGCTGAACCTCCCCCCTGTTGGATGTGGCTGGAGCAGGGCCACATCACGGCGTGACCGCGGCGTGACCGCGGCGTGACCGCGGCGTGACCGCGGCGTGACCGCAGCGTGTTGGCCCGATCCAGCGACATCCGCGGGGCAGCATCTTCCGACCAGGAGCGAAGGGAGCGGGAGGAGGCTGGAATGTGGGTGAAAGGGGGCTGGTTGCAGGTGTTGGGGGGATGGTGCGGGCTGATTCGAAGGTGGGGGGGCTGTTGCGGGCTGGAATGCTGGTGGCAGCGGGCTGATGACTTTGCTGAAAAATGGGTCGTCTGAAACGCCTGTGAGCAAGTGGGGCTGAACCTCCCCCCTGCTGGATGTGGCTGGAGCAGGGCCACATCACGGCGTGACCGCGGCGTGACCGCGGCGTGACCGCGGCGTGACCGCGGCGTGACCGCGGCGTGACCGCGGCGTGACCGCGGCGTGACCGCGGCGTGACCGCGGCGTGACCGCGGCGTGACCGCGGCGTGACCGCGGCGTGACCGCGGCGTGACCGCGGCGTGACCGCGGCGTGACCGCGGCGTGACCGCGGCGTGACCGCGGCGTGACCGCGGCGTGACCGCAGCGTGTTGGCCCGGTCCAGCGACATCCGCGGGGCAACATATTCCACTTAGTTTCAAATAGGATGATATGGATGGCATGAGAGGATGTTTTCCCAGAAGATTTAAAGAAATGAATGCTAATCTGTGATGAATAGAGGATTGGATGACCCCTGATATACCTAATTCGGTGAGGTTTGGAGATCTAGAAATGTGTAGGAATACCTAGAGGAATAAAATATGCCAGACAATTCCAAACCAATTTTTTCAGTTGAATTGAGCTTTTGTACCACCTGCTATGCACGTTTTGTGGAAAGATGGATGAGAGGCAGCGCTGAGAGGAGATATAGTTTAGGAATGAGGAAATACGAAAAATTATAGAGCTAACCATTCAATGTTTCTCTAAGGAGGAGTAACCGCCGCAGGGTGTCGTCCTGGAGCAGGGCCAAATCACGGCGTGACCGCGGCGTGACCGCGGCGTGACCGCGGCGTGACCGCGGCGTGACCGCGGCGTGACCGCGGCGTGACCGCGGCGTGACCGCGGCGTGACCGCGGCGTGACCGCGGCGTGACCGCGGCGTGACCGCAGCGTGTTGGCCCGGTCCAGCGACATCCGCGGGGCAACATATTCCACTTAGTTTCAAATAGGATGATATGGATGGCATGAGAGGATGTTTTCTCAGAAGATTTAAAGAAATGAATGCTAATCTGTGATGAATAGAGGATTGGATGACCCCTGATATACCTAATTCGGTGAGGTTTGGAGATCTAGAAATGTGTAGGAATACCTAGAGGAATAAAATATGCCAGACAATTCCAAACCAATTTTTTCAGTTGAATTGAGCTTTTGTACCACCTGCTATGCACGTTTTGTGGAAAGATGGATGAGAGGCAGCGCTGAGAGGAGATATAGTTTAGGAATGAGGAAATACGAAAAATTATAGAGCTAACCATTCAATGTTTCTCTAAGGAGGAGTAACCGCCGCAGGGTGTCGTCCTGGAGCAGGGCCAAATCACGGCGTGACCGCGGCGTGACCGCGGCGTGACCGCGGCGTGACCGCGGCGTGACCGCGGCGTGACCGCGGCGTGACCGCGGCGTGACCGCGGCGTGACCGCGGCGTGACCGCGGCGTGACCGCGGCGTGACCGCAGCGTGTTGGCCCGGTCCAGCGACATCCGCGGGGCAACATCTTCCACTTAGTTTCAAATAGGATGATATGGATGGCATGAGAGGACGTTTTCTCAGAAGATTTAAAGAAATGAATGCTAATCTGTGATGAATAGAGGATTGGATGACCCCTGATATACCTAATTCGGTGAGGTTTGGAGATCTAGAAATGTGTAGGAATACCTAGAGGAATAAAATATGCCAGACAATTCCAAACCAATTTTTTCAGTTGAATTGAGCTTTTGTACCACCTGCTATGCACGTTTTGTGGAAAGATGGATGAGAGGCAGCGCTGAGAGGAGATATAGTTTAGGAATGAGGAAATACGAAAAATTATAGAGCTAACCATTCAATGTTTCTCTAAGGAGGAGTAACCGCCGCAAGGTGTCGTCATGCTTGTCCCCCTGCCAGCAACAGATGGAAAACATATTCAGCACAAAAGTGATCGGAAATGCCAACCAAATGAAAGAAGCTAGATTAAAACCAATAACCAACAAGCAGGGAAAAAAAATTGGACATTCAGAATGCATGTGTGTTCAATGATTCCAATATCTAAAGTGTGTTTCAGCTAGACTCTTAACTCAAAGAAGAATTCACATAGATGAGTCATGCATGAATAAGCTCAAATGACGTGTTAGATTGGCACATAGATTTGTCAGCTCACCTTGATAAAGATCGAATGGCAAACCACTGATTGGTAATCATACTTTAATTTGCTACAGTCTGTACATGCAACAAATAAAACCATGAATTATTATTAATGAATATATAAGACTCATAAGCAATGAAATGTCATATAGAAATTTTGTTATTACTACATAACAATAAAATACTAAAGTGCAGATTAAAATGCAGAATAAAAAGCCTGAATATGTTGATAAGAAATACCAGTCAGTTTCTTCTCCATGCTTGTAAATTGAAGGCATTCATTCCATCAGCCCATGCACATTCACCAATATTTTGGTTCATCGCTATGCTGGGATGAGAACAATCAAAGTATGTCTAGCAACTCTTAGACATGACCCACAAAAATCAATATACAGTGGAGTCAATAGTTAAAACATATCACCTGCATTCATATGTTGGATGAAAAGGGGGTCAACTCCATGATTTTACGACCAATAACCTGCATTCATATAGTGTGTAAATGCAAATGAAAAATGATGCATGGTAGGGAGGTTTATTCCACAATTTTAGGAAAACATACCTGTTGTAGAGATCTCGCACTTATTAGTGCAGGATTCCCACTGCCCAGCCCCTCCCCCCCACTCCCTACTGCCCTCCCCACTGCCCAGCCCCCCCCCCCACTGCCCAGCCCCCCCCCCCACTGCCCACCCCCTCCCCCTCCTGCCCAGCCCTCCCCCCCACTGCCCAGCCCCCCACTGCCCAGCCCCCCCCCCCACTGCCCTCCCCCTCCCCCTCCTGCCCAGCCCTCCCCCCCACTGCCCAGCCCCCCCCCCCCACTGCCCAGCCCCCCCCCACTCCCTACTGCCCTCCCCACTGCCCACCCCCCCCCCCACTCCCTACTGCCCAGCACCCCCCCACTCCCTACTGCCCTCCCCACTGCCCAGCCCCCCCCCCCCCACTGCCCAGCCCCCCCCCACTGCCCACCCCCTCCCCCTCCTGCCCAGCCCTCCCCCCCACTGCCCAGCCCCCCACTGCCCAGCCCCCCCCCCCCCACTGCCCTCCCCCTCCCCCTCCTGCCCAGCCCTCCCCCCCACTGCCCAGCCCCCCACTGCCCAGCCCCCCCCCCCCCCACTGCCCACCCCCTCCCCCTCCTGCCCAGCCCTCCCCCCCACTGCCCAGCCCCCCACTGCCCAGCCCTCCCCCCCACTGCCCAGCCCCCCCCCCCCCCCACTGCCCTCCCCCTCCCCCTCCTGCCCAGCCCTCCCCCCCACTGCCCTCCCCCCCACTGCCCTCCAATGTACAGAACTTTGGTGGGTACGATCAATCATAGAACGTCTCATCTGCAATAAGTAAAGATCAACATCATCTAGTGAACAATTGTTATTAGAATTCATTTACAAAAACTGTAACAGCAATGGTATACATTATTTTCATACCATCATTCTCTTCGACATTATAATCAATCATCTTAATCGTCATCAAAATCAATATTCTGCAAGAAAACAATCAGAAACAGAGTTATGATTAGAAATATTTACCAAATTTTATAGCACAGTGCTCACTATCTATAGGTGGTGAAATAGTTATACCTGACCTGTGAAGTATCTGTGGGATGTTTTATGATATTTTCCAGATCTGTACAGCAGTGCATTTTCTCTATAGAGACATTCATAACCTGCATGGGCTTAGTTTCCTGTATCGATATTGTGGTACCATGTTCAACTGATTTGGGTGCCACAAAAGCAGTATTACAGGGCTTATTTAGTGTCTCGGCGTACCCATAATTGGCAGGATTGCTAATAGTATTAGTGTGAGTTGGGATAGCAGAAACTGGTTCATCATCTTTTATTTTGATTTCATTCTTTAGTCCAAGAGAGGTGTCATTGTTAGCAGGTTGTATTATTGAATCCTTAAGGATAGAAATTGTAGGTTTCATATTACGGAACATCTTAGAAATAGTATTATCACTACTAAAAGAAAGCTGAGACCAATCAGAAAAGGCATTTGTAGTAGTGGAGAACCGTAGTTTAGTAGTCATTCTCATTCCCAATAAGATATGGTAAATATTAATGATATTGATCAAAAAACAATGTAATTGGATGCATAGAACTCGTCATACATTACCAATCCAAACATACAATTAACATCAAAAGTGAGTCTCAATATCAGTATCATCAAAATCATGATGACCCTCATCCACACCTCCTACAGAAACACCATCACCACCTCTCACACCACCAATATCATCATCGGCATCGACATCTGCATCCGAACCGGCACCAGCACCGGGTCCAGCACTAGGTCCGGCTCCGGCTCCAACAGAAGAATCTACATTAGCAGAACGCATCGACATCAAAAAGGCATCAACCGTTGCAGCTGCTTCTGGTGGAAGTGTAGAAGAAAGGGCAGACATAAACTTAATCATATTTGCAGTTATCGCCTGTTCTGATTTTTGACTTGCTTCTTTGATTGCGGCATTCATTTGTTCCACTGTGACAAAACCAGAACCGGTACTCGAAGAAACGTTAGTAGACCAGTATCGAGATGGTACAATCTTCTTCCCAGGCCGACAACGCACTCTACCCTGATGCTCATCTCCTAATACCTGATGTAGATGATCGTTTGGGCCCAAATTGTCAGGTTCTTTTTCTGCCAACGCCTCTAAAGCATTCTGTTGATTGATATATAACATAAATTAAAATGATAAAATAATATAAGGAATTAAATTCATTAAAAATCAAAGAAATTGAAATATACTTACAATCGCCTTCTCGGTGTCGGGATTTGGCACAGTACCATCTTTCTTTTTCCGGCTTGTACAAAACAAAGTTGAGCGAGGAACGCGACCCTCAATATTCAATGACTTTTTCTGGAAAAAAACAATGAAATAAATCAAAATTGGAAGTTAAAAAAATTACACAAAACAAAGCTAAATATTTTAAATGTTAAATTACCTGCGTCTGCTCATGATCTGGTAATGAAGTGTGTCCGCGAGTATAAATGTGTTTCATTGCACTCTTGTTTTTTTTATTTCTATTTGATTTCTCCTATAAACAAATAATTATATAAACTCATTAACATAAATAAAACAAGTAATTTAAAATCGTTTTCAAATAAATAAATGAATATATATATAAATTTAACAAACACCTTAAACGCTGAACTCTTCCAATAGTTGATCATCTCTTTATATTGTGATATTGGGCAATCTTGAATCACCGGTACTTCTTCAAGCTCTGTACCAACTCTCTTTTTCCACCCAAGATATAAATCATACTTGTAGGCTCGCCACATTTCACCTAAATACATTATCATTGCAGCCTTTGCATTTTGTCCATCGGGAAAATTATATCGAAGCTGCAATGGACATAATATATGTTAAGAAAATTTTATAAATTTATATATATAAAAAAGGTGATTAACATTACTTACCCAAATCTCTGCCCAGGCTTTGTCCTTTATTTCTTGTCCAACTGCCTTCCAACTTATCGGTTGAACCGGAATGATATTGCTGTGTCTAGCAAGTGTTCCCATAAAACTTTTACATTCCGTGCCATTTTTATTAATTATAGCATTGTCCTCATTGTAATCAACTATGATTTGCGTGTTCCGATTCCAAACCTCGCGCATTTTTGTGCGGCCTCGTCGTCTGGTAGAGGCTGTAGCTAATCATGAAACCAAAATAAAAGAGAATAATATATATGAATTTATCATTAATCAGTAACAGTAATGCTTAAACAAATACCAGTAGATGGGGGATCTGCTGACCCCTGAAGTGCTGCGTCTGGAGGGGGGGCAGCCTCCATGGTAGGTGAGATATCTACAGGAATACTATGTATAGTAGATGCAAAGTGTACTGATGGAGGCAGAAAACCCGATGGATAACCCTGTACAGATGAGGGTGGATATGGATATGGATATGGCGGTGGGATATATGGGGGCACAGTACCCTGTACAGTGGATGGTGGGAATGGAAACTGAGGGATGGGAGTCTGAGAACTACCATCCGATGTGGGAGTGGGAAAAAAGGGATACGGAAAAGGTGGGTATGGATAATATGGAGGTGGCATAATGGGAGGATGGCCTCCTGATGTCTCAAGCGGCGTAGTAGTAGGCTGACCTGTAGAATCAGTGCCCCCCGCCACAATATCATCCTCAGTGGCATAATCCAAGCGTCTCCTCGACGATGCGGTCTAAAATAACATAGATGATAAAATAAAACGAACGATAACAAGATAAATAATATGAAAGACCATAATATTCAAACATAATTTGTACTTACATTGTTTCCAGGAGGAGACCTACGTTGTTCGTTTCTCAATATTCTTCTACTCCTTCTACTACCATCATAATCAGACATTTTGACCTGAAAATTTAAAATAATATTATCAAATAAATAGAAATAATGCAAAATGTTAAATAATACAATTGTATCATAAAACAATGAGATACATTTTCATGTGTGATATTTATATTGATAAAATATCAAGACTTTTCTATGTTCAAGATTTACTAGAGAAGTGGTTAAACATAAATTGGTGAGGCTATTAATAGTTTTATATTCGATAATGGTATAAAATATACTAGTTATTTTGATATCATGAATGAAAGTTAAAAAAAACACATACAATATTGCGATAATATAAGGTAAATACTTACAAATGTGTCAACGCTATGTGGGGTCTGTGACAATTTCTGGTTCACAATCTGTTCTAACAATTGCATCATCTGTATCATCAAATGCAACATTCGAATAAATACCAACAGGTTCATCCACAACATCATTGTTATCCATGCCTTCGTCAAAAATATGTCTAGGAATAACATCAACAATAACACCAAATTGTGGTTGTAACGGGTCACTTACATAAAACACTTGTTTAGCTTGTGACGCAAGAATATAAGGTTCATCGGTACGAAGCTGGCGGTTCATATCAATCACTCTAAATCCACAGTTATCAATATGCATTCCTTGTCGTGTCATTGAATCAAACCACTTGCATTTCATCATTGCGACACGACCATGTGCATAGTAATCTAATATAATGATTCTTTCAACAACACCGTAATATGATATATTTTCTGATCGAGGTTGCCTGTCCGATGCACTCGCATAACAATCTGTTGTGGCGCTTATCGTGACACCGTCATGCTGTGTTGCCATTGTTTTTGCACAACTATTTATAACAAATTTATATCCATTGACAACCATTGACTTACAATCACGCACCACATCGTTTGGACCAAAGGACAATGCTTTTATTTCATCTGATACTTCAATCATTGGTAGAGTTAAAACCTAAAAGATACCAACATAGAATATTAAACAGAGACATGTGATTATGTTATGAGAAGAAGAAAAAGAAATCTATTACCTTTGACTTTAACCAGGCAGCAAATTCTTTGCTGTGCAACAGTTCCTTCCTCTTAATAGATAGAGAGCGATGTCTCTTTTTTATAATTTCAAAATGTTCTCTACAGATATGCAAGCATTAAAATGTCAGAAGATATAAAGAAATCACACAATGAAAAAAATACATATTTATTAGTTTACTTACTTGATATAATCATCAAGCACACTACAGTTGAATAATACTGTGCGATGTGCCATTTCCCACTCTTCCCTGCTTAAAGTACACAACGAGTACGATCCAGATATCCCCCCTGTTTGGGGCATTGAAGGAAATGCAGGCTCAATGGGATCATATTGCTCATCTTCAGTTCTCATTAGTCGATTAGACCTCGTAGTGACGTTAGCCAAGTACGATGAACAGAAATCCATGCATTCTTGTGCTAAATAGCATTTCACAATACAGCCTTCAGGATGATATTTATTTCTCACATAAGATTTCAATGTAAACATCATTCTTTCGGTAGGATACATCCACCGACTCGAAACAGGACCACCAAAGAGAACTTCCGTGGGAAGATGCACAGTCAAATGTAACATAATTGTGAAAAAAGACGGTGGGAAAATTTTCTCCAAGTCGCAAAGAATAATCGGTGCATCTCTCTGCAATTTCTGAACAGCACTTCTGCTCAATCTTTTGGCACAAAGATCTCGATAAAATTGACATAACTTAATCACCGCAACTCTAACATTATGTGAAAGTAAATGACGAATGGCAATGGGAATCAACTCATGTAACAAGACATGGTAATCATGGGTTTTAAGAGATTTGAGTTTCACATCTTGCGTATTCACCCTTTTCGAAATATTACTTGAATAACCATCCGGAACCTTCAAACTTTCCAAGACCTGAAGAAATTGTTTTTTCTCCACATTTGTCATCGAATAACAGGCAACAGGGACTTTCCACTTATTTTGACCAATTAACTCAGGATGAAGTCTTGCTCTTATACCCCAATCCATCAAATCACGACGACACCGCAAATCGTCTTTTGTTTTGCCTTTGACATTTAAAATAGTAGCAAGTAACATCTCACAAATGTTTTTCTCGATATGCATTACATCCAAACAATGACGTAATAAATTCGATGACCAATACGGCAACTCAAAGAATATGCTTTTCTTTCTCCAATTGCTGTTGGAATTGGAATTAGCATGCTTTCGCTTTCTGATATTTGATTGACTTTTGCCAAGAACATAATTCAAATCATCAAGTTCTTTAACAATATCAGTCCCTGACATTCGTTGAGGTGTCTCATCTGTCTCGATGGCATTATCGAACTGTCTCCGATTATTCCTGTATGGATGGTCCATTGGTAGAAAACGTCGATGCCCTATGAAGCTGAAAGTTCGTCGAAACTTCATTCTTCGGAAACGTGTATTTTTCATACAAATAGGACAGGATAATTTCCCTTTAGTACTCCAACCAGACATCATTCCGTAGGCAGGGAAATCATTTATCGTCCATAATAAAGCTGCACGAAACATAAAGTACTCCTTTCTGAATGCATCATACGCTTGTGCACCAACAATCCAAAGCTCATTTAACTCCTCTATTAATGGCTGCAAGTATATATCAATATCATTTCCAGGATCACTGGGTCCAGATATCAATATACTCAGGATAGTGCACGACTTCTTCATACACATCCATGAAGGAAAGTTATAAATGTGAATGAAAACAGGCCAAGTACTGTGTGCAGTATGCATTTGGCGAAATGGGTTGAAACCATCACAGGATAATCCCAATCTAACATTTCGTGGGTCGGCTGCAAAATCAGGATGTAACCTATCAAATTTCTTCCAAGCCAACCCATCTGCAGGATGCACTATTTCATCGTTATCCTTATTTCTTTCATCTGCATGCCATCTCATATTCATTGCCATTTGTTCTGACATAAAAAATTTTTGAATCCTGGGAATTAAAGGGAAGTGCCACATCACTTTCTGTGGTATGCGTGATTGAGATCCATCTTTATTAGTCTTCCACCTTGATGTGCCACACTGTTTGCACTGACTCAAGTTTGCATTCTCCTTCCAGAACAAACAACAGTCTTTGAGACAAGAATGAATCTTACTAGATGAAAATCCAAATTTGTTAACCAACTTTGATGCCATGTAATCATTTTCTGGAATACATGCATCATCAGGCAGTAAATCCTTAATAAATGTAAGGAGATAGTCGACTGCAGTATTACTAAATCCATACATTGTTTTCCCATGATATAATCGCATTAAAAACTCAAGTTTGCTCATTTTTCCACATGCTTGATATACTGGGGTATTTGCATCTTCCATCAACTTTCTAACACTCTCAACGTCATCATCCTGATTAATAGATGAGAACTGTGTTCCAGTATTCATTTCCTCTTGCACTGGTCTACATGAGGAGCTAGCTTCAGAAACAAAAGGAAACCGATCAGAAATCAGATTTTTCATACCAATCTTTTCTGCTGAATCGATGACATTCAACACTTGAGCTTTTTCTCCATTGTGATACCACACATGATAATTTTTTTGGAAACCACTTTTAGTGATATGGTAACTCACTTCCTCGCGAGTTAACCAAGGTCTTCCAACACAATCAAAACACGGGCATCGAATCAATCCGCCATCTGAATCATTATTGAATGCAAAGTCCAAAAAATATTGTAACTCCTTCTGAAATTCATCAGTGATCCGATCAATGTTGTACATCCAGTATCTATCCATTCTGAGGCAGATAAACATACATTAGATAAATAATCTAGAAAATGACTTAACATTGTATGTATCGTTTCATAAGATATTAAGTAATCATCAATAACAAGTTAATAAAAAAATTATAACAAATATATTAAAATTATGGTTTAGGGAATTCATAAATGTTTTAAATTATAAAAATTCACGAATAGTCATACATAAGTTCCAATAATGAGGACTGATTATAGTAAAAAGAGTTTATATGAAATCTAAGAGATAATAATAATCAATTCCCAAAAGTGTTTGGGTTAATTCATAACGAGTTCTGATGTTCTGTATTAAATCTACAAAGATTTATTGAAATTTAGAGACATTTTGAAAATATAACCCATATCTACAAAGATTTGTTGTCATTCTACTAAAATCCTTGGGAATTTCTGGTGTGGTTGAGTTGTTTAGTGATTTTTCTCAGTTTTCTTTTATGCCTTACCCCGCACCCCATTGAGTAGTGGTAGATGACGGAAAATATAAACCATATCTACAAAGATATGTTGTCATTATACTAAAATCCTTGAGAATTTCTAGTGTGGTTGAGTTGTTTAGTGATTTTTCTCAGTTTTCTTTTATGCCTTACCCCGCACCCCATTGAGTAGTGGTAGATGACGAAAAATATAAACCATATCATAAAGAAATTAATAACAGAAATCATCATTATTTATCTTTGAGAAGGAGAGAGACATTTCATAGAAAATAGTTTTCTTCTTGGTTGAAATTGAAGGTGGAAATATTACTATAATAAATTAATTATATCAATATTTAATTATGTTCAATATCCATTTATATTATATGAACTAGAGGTAAATCCATTTTGCTCAAGGACTCCTAAGGATATTATTTTTTTGAAGGTTGGGGACCCACCTTACATCAAGTAAGTGGATGATGGATTGATCATCTTACTCTATTAGAATAGAGTCTCTACCCTCAACCCTACACCTATTATTATTTCCTAAAAGGGCATACCCTTCCAACTTCTTGAATAGATTCAAAAAAGACTCTATATATAGACACAAGTTACAATAATATCCATAGTTGAGGACCCACTCATGATTGAGTTTATGGATGGATATATTCCGGAATTCAATAGCATAATATCTTGAGTCAACCATAAAAGGCTGGTCAGTTGGTTTTTTGTGTTCTAACTCTCACATGAGTTTCCTACACTTGGGATTAATGTGCATGGGTTTAACATAGTGAAAACATGTGACTTTTCTATCCAAGGAACTAGTTTTGGATTTGGGTTCTTTATTACTCTTACTTTTGTATCTATTGAACTGTTTCTTTTTTACATTAAGTTTTAGGTCTTCCCCTTGTGAAAAACACTCAACCTCTCCTTTTATCTTAAGTTTAGAATGAAAATCCTTAGACCAAATAGATTATTTAACATCTTCTTTAGTTAAAGAATCTCGACCATATATCATGGTCTCAATTAGTGTGATGTAGCTATTGTTAAGAGGGATTAAGAGGATTAATTTCTGATCCTCATCATCTATAGAAACATTAATATTGGTTAAATATAATTTGACTTTATTAAACTCTTCTAAATAGGTTTTTATTGAAGTACAATGCTTTATTTTGAATGTGAACATATGATGATTCTAGTAAGTTATTCCTACTAATGAAGCAGTCATGTATAAATTTTTATGTTTTAGAAAATTTATACAGTGGTAGACTTATAATATACTTCTCTAAGGACCCCATCACCTATGTAAAGTAAAAGGGTTCTATGAGACTTAATATATATATTAGGGGTAACATCTTAGTATTCTACAATGGTCTGAACATTTCATTAACAGTCGTAATGGGTTTCTTGGGCCCATATAGGGATTCAATTCAGCCTTGTTGTCCGAGAAAGGCTCTCATTTTAATTCTTCATGTATTGGAATCTTTTTCTCCATTGAATTTCTCAATTTCATTTTAATTCTTCATATATTGGTACATATTCAGCACTAGAAACAGATGGAACAACTTTCTCCCCCGGGCTCCTTAGATGTTCGTGGTCGGATCACAATGCATTTTCATATGACAACCTAGGTCATGTGAATCATGCATCCTTTATAGGAAAACATGTAGATCCAAACTCGTCTACCCAAATCAACATTCTACTAATACCCACATTCCTAGTATTGATCCCTTGGGATGCAACCATTCCAATCCATTTAGAAGAAGACCATCAGCAGACCTGACTTAGGTGTCCAAGTTACTTGCAGATAGAGCAGAAATCATACCAAGATTTGTAATGGACCACGTAGAAACATCTATAATCCTCTTCAATGAAAATACACACTAATTCTACTAGTGGCTTCAAAACATCAACCTCAGCAGATATGAAACAGAAGGGGAAAACATGTAAATCTTACCTAAATCAAAGAAATCGAAGGTGCAAATGAGGCATAAAAAATGCAGATAACCAGAACTCGGGAGAGAAAAAAATAGAGGGAGATGGGGGTGTCGACCTCGAGGGCTTCGATGAGGAGGGCGCGACGAGGAAGGCGTCGGCGAGGAGGGCGCCGGCGAGGAGGGCGCGGGGAGGATGACGCGGCGAGGAGGGTCGCGGCGAGGAGGGCGTCGGCGAGGAGAGCGTCGGCGAGGAGAGCGCGGCGAGGAGGGCGTCGACGAGGAGGATGGCGCGGCGTTGATGCGTCGTGGAGGAGGAGGCCGCGGCGAGGATGAGGCCGCGGGGAGGAGAAATGGCGAGGGCGAGGAGATGGAGCCCGACGCTTGGGGGAGAGGG